>JABASI010001234.1:0-26914 GCA_019776505.1 Tomocerus nigrus
AAATACCACAAAAATTGACACTTTTTCTGACGTTTATCTTTTACTTTTTGTGCTACTTTTAACAATGTGAAAGTGACGGGAAAGTTGAATGGGTTGGGAAATGTCATAATTTATTTTCACGATAGAAGTGGTACGGATAGTATACTTATAATGTATGGGCAGGCCTGGATAAGTATCTTATGTATTCTGTCCCATGGTGCATCTTTATCTATTATTTAGATCCCAATCCATTGTATCGCTCCAATTCGATACAAAATTATCACTCATTCGCAAATAGGCATAAAGCTGTACATTATTAAAGAAACGTGATATTTAGTCTCAGTTTTGCTTGTTTGAACGTTGAAATAAATATTTTACCATAGGAAGGTCTGGCTGCAGATCCAGGTTGTGGGCTACGATCATATCTCCATGCAATCAAGAAGTATATTAGTACCAATAAGATAACGCAATTTTCCGTGTGAATTCCAAAATAGTCGTGCAGAGGATGGTAAAGAGGAAGGAATTGGAAAACTCCGCCAGGCATACCGCAAAAGGCGGTGATAACCGTGCATAAAAGCTCTCGCGATATCCGCGAATCAGAGACCCATTGATTGTTGGCTTGATTGTCACAAAGCTTCCGCCGAAGATAGTGAAACATGAATGTAAATGTAGCTGCAAATGTGGCATGGAAATAGTAAGAAGTAAATGGAACCCAGTAGTGGCGATCATAAATATTAACATCCGTATCGTGCCAGGTCCAATGTACAAATTTCACAGCCATGATATCGTAAGGTATATCAATCAGAACGGTAGAAAGTCCAACAGCCACTGCTTGACTGACATGGCCCAGACGTAGTCGTGATACACAAGCTGATGCTGTGTAGATAAACGTCGGATCTGTACAATAAATTTATTCGCGTCGATTATTTAATTGTTGCTTGCTATTGTTAAATGCCTATCTCTCTTTTATCAATGCATTTTAAAATCGAATTAAATAATGTAATCATACTTCAGGCTTTGTCTATCTCCCTCACCATTGTATTCGTAATTTAAACTCAAGAAAACATTATTTTATTCCATGGGTATACATGAGTGTGAAATAAAATACACACGATGATTTTTTGTAAATAAAATAATAATAATTGAACATAAAATATGCTAAAAATCAAAAATGACTGTTCCTTCGTCATTCATGCTCCACGTATTATTATTAAAATATTATAATAAAATATTTCAGATTATGACTTACACAAAAATGGAATGTGCAACGGTAGTCTTCTTCCTAATAGAACCACGGTAGTCTGTGAGTGCCAGAAGTTATTGATCATAGGTGTCCAAAACGTAATATTTTCAACCACAAATCCATGCATTACACAAGCCAACCAGAGCCACTTAAAACGCCCACCAACCCTTTGAGCTGAATGTTAAAAACATAATCGAATATTGAAAGTATAATGGGACCCAAGTAAAATAAACAAAATTAAAGTCAAGACTATTACAGTGAATAAAAGTCAGTAATCCAACAGCAAGAAAGGTAAACTCAGATAGTAGGTACGTTGGTTGAGCTTTCCAGACCTCACGGGGGTCATTGATCACAATTAACCAGTCCAAAATCTATATGCAAAAATGAAAAATCATTTTGGATTTTATAACCATTTAAACCATCGTTTTATGCCCAATCATTTTTTGTTCCTAAATTCCTACATACTTATGAATTTGAATTTTTTGCTCCAACAAGTCTAATAAAGAGCGAAAATGGGAATAAATTGAATAATATCTTAGGTATTCATATTATAAGCAAAATATAAAGAGAAAATTGTAAAGTAAACGTCTATCTGATCTGATACATTGAAAGAATACATGCCAAAAATGCATCTTTGCAATGTAATAAATAGCACGTTACCCCAGCTAAGCTCAATTACTTTTTTAGAATCGTCAATATACAGGGCAACTGAAATTATTTGCATGTAGTAGATGCCTTTTTAGGAAAGACCCTTTTCTTCGACAGTGTAGTGTTGAAAGAATTATATAATGTCATTACCCCTTTGAACTCATAGTTTATGATTTCTTGTCCGATTTTTGCTCCAACAAGTCTAATAAAGAGCGAAAATGGGAATAAATTGAATAATATCTTAGGTATTCATATTATAAGCAAAATATAAAAAGAAAATCTTTGCTATCTGATACATTGAAAGAATACATGCCAAAAATGCATCTTTGCCGTGTAATAAATAGCACGTTACCCCAGCTAAGCTCAATTACTTTTTTAGAATCGTCAATATACAGGCACCTGAAATTATTTGCATGTAGTAGATGCCTTTTCAGGAAAGACCCTTTTCTTCGACAGTGTAGTTTTGAAAGAATTATATAATGTCATTACCCCTTTGAACTCATAGTTTATGATTTCTTGTCCGAAGCCACTGATATTTCGTTCCATTTTCAAGGCCAAACTCGACTCCGTTTAGAATTTTAGTCTAAGCACATTAAAAAGGCAAAAATATAACCCGGTTTGAACTGACATTATATCATATTTGTGGAGGAACAAATGGTAGTAAACAATAATGAAAACGGTTTAAACTGAGACAGAAAATAGACTAGATATATAAAATTTTGTATTACCGAAAGATGACATGAAGTGAATCCTCACCGCAGCCAAGTAGACAATTTTTTGATTTTCCTCCAGGTCAGTCGACTGAATGAACTACCTATATAAACTGTCTGAACTACTTGAATTGAATATAATACGCACGGCACGGCTTATCATGAGATAATAAAATTTTCTTTCAGCAATAATTAAATCTCCATTAAAGTATTTTAGTGCACTTTAAAACATATTTAACTTTGCGTAAAGTGACAGTTGGTTCTTCCCTATCGCACTTGATTCCAAATTTTTAGCAAGATAAGGAAAGCACCTGTAGAGGTGAACAGTTGTCAATTTCATATTTATCTGTATATATCACTATCTTATCAAAATTAAGCTCTTCAACTCTCATTCACAATTATATCATATAGCATATGCCACCTATTTGTATTAATGATGACCTGTTAACCTCCGTAATATTATGTATCCAGCAAAAGGATATTAATATAGGAAGAGTAGAAGAACTTAAAACTTAATATTCTGAGACTACAGAGATGAGATAACCATAGACATTTAATTCAAGTAAATGTCACCAAACCATTGAAGGTCATCCATGCAACATACAAAATTCTCAGTTGTTCCATTCACGTTACCCTGATCCATCTTTGCCCAATTCAATTATTTGCTTCTCTCAATTTCGACTCATGTTTATGCATTGCTGATGAACACCGACTTGACTTGCAATATTTCGAGTAGGTAATTAATACCGCACATTTTCAGCATACTGTTCTCCATTGGAGTCAATGCTATTTGCAGAATGAAGTTTACTGAACTGAAAATGCCGAAAAGTTTTAGCTTTGTTTGAATCGAAATGACGTCTAATCATTATGTCCGTAATTTGCTCGCGTAAAATTTCAATTCGACATTTGTTGTAGGTCAAAGAATAAATACGACGAATGGAATTATGGAATTGTTGGCAAAAGAGACAAAACAATTTAGAAAATAGTAAAATCCTTTAATTTTTGAAATTAAAAAATCAGCAGATTCTATTGCGGGTTTTTGGATATTATTGAATGTCATCAAAATCAGATATCAGTAAAAATAGGATTATGCATTATGTTGTTTACAAGTACATAGATCACTTACTAGATCACTTACTACTTTATGTAAAAGTATGTAAAAAGTTCAGGTTCCTTTACGTCAGCTACATATAAGGACCTTAGCTTCTACTTGCAAGGACAGATAAAACGTTTTATTATTATGCTCATAAATTTTTATTACTCGTTACTATTACTTTAATTTAGTATTTTACCTTGCTTATACTATTTATGTATCCGCGTTAATGATATTTGGTCAGGTTTCTTTATGAGCGGAATATATGCGAAAATTTTACTGAGTGTGTTTGCTAGCATAGGTGATTAAATCTCGATTGGATATCTTTTTCTGTTTATTAGCTCTCATTCAATTCGGTTATATTATATATATCATATATCCATAATAACTGTTACTGTATTAACGGAAAATTTACAGATTCCGTAAAAGTACGGTTTGACATGAGTAGACTTTAGTACAGATATACCTACACACTAATTAAACATTCTATATGAACAGTTAATATTAAGCATCAACAAAACACTACTTGCACTGAAAAAATCTCAACATACATATATGATACAATTATTATACATAAATAAAATAGCTATCAAGTATCATACTGATTCTTTCCGTTTACTAATTGTTAGAAAATATATCAGAAACTTTAATTATGAGTACAAATTGTAGCTGCTGATTTGGTGGCTGTAGCTATGGTTTTACAAAATAGTTATTTCAAACTTCCTATAAAGGAAAATGGTATCCAATTTCACTCCGTAAATATATATAGTGTGGATGTAGTGTAGGTATCGCCATTTATGTGTAAGTTATTCACGGTGAGATGAGTTATCAATCATACCATTAATACATTGCTAGGTACTGCTAATTACTACCATAGAAAACAGATAATAATATTATAATTATTATATTATTTTATACTTCGTTTTGGGGAACATCCATTGTTAAACACTAGATTGCAAATTCTCCCATCTATTTTATACTTCCCAACTCCACAGGTATCCCATATTGGGACATTTGTAATTTGCCACAATATTGTACACGTAAAATCACCATCACAATTTACATGACATTTTACAGAACATTGGCATTTCAAAAGTTAACCAAACAATGATAAGATGAACAAACAGAATTAACTACAATTATTATAATACATAGACATAGACGTCAATGGCATCAAACTAACCAATAAATATCAATTTTTGCAAATAGTCTGTTCCATATTCTAACGACAACCAAATTGACAAAATCGTGGCAAATCTTCCCTTGAACAGATTCGCAAAATATAAATATTCATTCATACTGATAATGTCGAAAGGGATATACAATTGGAAATGAGAAAACCGTTTGATAAGGGAAATAGTGTTTGGTAAGTGGAAGTCCAGCTCAGGGCCTACCAATTCTCTCAGGCCGAAAATGCAATTCCATTATTTACTCTATACGAAACGCTATTTAAAATTTCAGGTTCAGGTTATGTGGCCATTTCAACTTGCTTTGCGTTCGAATTCGAAAGCAAATGCATATTTTTCGATATTCTACGCTTTTCTTTGCACTCTGCAAATTGATACAAATATTTTTTCGTTTGGTAAAGTAAATATCTCAAACGGTGTCATAACATACATTAGATTTTGCCCAAAAATATTAAGTCTTCCATCAAATTAATTCCATCAGCACTAACTAAGATATCCACAATTTCAATTATAATGCAAATAGATCAAAAAGGAACTGTTTTGGCGGAGTAAAACATGAGTGGAGTAGAGTCAAATGCGATTGTTGTTGGATATTTTGATGGTGATTTCAATAATTGGCCGAAAATTCAGGGAAGATGAAACCGGTAGTACTTCTGACTTATACGAAGGAAATATTTTTATCCAGTGTAATTGAGTAGATGTAGATATAATTTTAGTAATTTCAAAGACACGAATTCGCTGTAGGATTCAATCCGCGTATTTCTATCCTTTCTGGAAAAATTCCTTTTAGAGAGGTATACAAACTTGGAATCCTGAAGCTGCGAGAACTATCCAAAATTTTATATACACTTCCGTGGAAAACTGCCTGCTGGTTTAGCAGTGTCTTCTTCCAATCACTAAATATTTTGAGAATTTTTAATCGCACGTGGGAGCCTGCAATGCAATCGAAATGAATTAATTATTTAATTTCCATCAATATGCAAACATAGTTAACACTAACAAACGAATACTTAAATAATAATAATATACATTGGTACTTCAAATATTATACCTGTTAAGTCTCAATATTGATTGTTGTATGATTTCTGGTGGTAGTTATTTTTATATGGCTCAGATGAATTTTGACCCAGTTGCATGTTCTTGACCCTCTGGCCGGCTTGATAGACATCTTGCTGATGTTCTTGTTGAGAGTTATCACCATTGCTGGATCGTGTAAAAACCATCGTTTGCCGGGAGTAGTTCGATCCGTTGTAGTAGTCGTTACCTTTCTGTACCTGTCGACCCTGACCATAAGACGACGATGAAGAAATGCCCGAAGGAGCATATTGTGACTGATTGGAATATTCCTGGTCTTGTTTCCCTGAGTTGGGAAAGCTAGAGTTGGAGTATGTGCCCCTGTATTGACTTCCATCCGATTTTGCTGAGTTAAATTGTCTGCTGTCCGAAGTATTATCAGGCTGCCGATTGTATTGGTACGAATTTCTGTCTGGAATGTCCCTGCGTGGTGGACGAGAATAGCCACCCCGCCTTGATTGATAATCGTTGTTTGGTTTAGACTGGTCTCTGTAGCTAGAGTCCTCAAAACTGTTATGCAGCGTGTCTACTTTTTTGTGACCTCCAGAACTGCCAGATCCACGATTGTCCCCAAAACCCCCAGAGTAATCCTCTCGATATTCATTCATTCCTTGACTTTCTTCCTTCCTCCAATTATTACCTTCGCCACTATAGTCACTTGAACGATTATTGTAGCCTTTTCCCGGGTAAGTCTGTCTATCCTCCGATGATCGAACATCTCCGTATCCCCCACTAGAACCTCCTGATTTAAATTCGTTATACGTTCTTTGATTCAAAATCCCACTGTCGTCCTTTCCTTTGGCTCGAAACTCGTTAACTTCCAAAAATGGATGATTTTGCCTTTCTGAGTTTCTGTCTCCAGCATATGAAAACGTTCTTGATGTTTGGGGAGGCTTCCTTTTTTGATATTTGTCGTTGTTTTTAGTATCATTACCTTCGTGGTAATAGTTTTGCCTCGAGTTGGCAACGTCATTACTTTTGTAACTGCCGTAATTTCTGTTTTGATATCTGGAGTTCTGATCATACGACTGATGAATGGAAGTTTCAGAATTAGTATAACTGCCTCCACGATTGTAATTCGTTCGATCATAATCTCCAGATGCTTTTTCTCTTTGATTATAGTCGGATGTCGGCCGTCTAGAATCCTGTGTTTGTTGCCATGTTTGCCGGTCCTTTATGTCACTATCGTATCTGTTTGATGCTTCATAGTGCTTATGACTGGACGGATAGTCTCTTTTAATTGTTGGCTGCTTGTCATTTCTACCGTATTCGTTGAAATCCTTGGAGAACTTGTTATTGGAGTGGTTTTCTTGACTTGGATTTTGACTGTAATAATCATTTTGACTTTTTCCCTTCACAAATTTGTTCTGCAAGCTTGGAAATTCATTCTCTCCTTCATATCTTGATTTACTTCGCTGACTTTCACGCTTAAAACTATCCACAGACATGCTCAGGGCCAACTGATAGTCGTCACCTTGGTCATCGTTTGGCTTCCCTGGTCCTGTCTCCGGTTTTATGTGTTGCTCAATAAAACCGAACAAAGAAATACTTTTCGTTGGTCTTTGATATTCTCGAGGTACAGGTTCAGCGTCTTCTTCATCCGTTTTGACTTTCGTCCACTTTGTTTTTTCTCTGGGTTGGGTCCTTTGTTCCTCACGAAATTTCGTAACTTTATTAGTATCCTGAAATTGTACCAATGAATTATTTTATAAAAATCTCAGACTCGGAATACTGTGCCTTTTAAAAGATTTTTTAAGGACACATTGCATACACTGGCGAAATAACGGTCTCTGAGGAGGAATTCGCCCTGCAATATTGCAAATGAAATAAAATAAATAAAACAAACCTTAAGATGCTGCAACGCTTTTCGGGGATTTTTGTATTTCTTTAATGCTTCCTCAGCTTCTTCCAGCGGAAAACCTTCTTTAAGGAGATCAACTAGCTCCTTGTCCATCAACTGGAATCGAAGTTAAAGTTAATCACGATTAAACATTTGTAGGTAATTATTTACAATTGATAGTATATTGCTATTTACATTTTTGGCTGGTGGGCACCAGTTCTTCTTCAGTGATTTATCTTTAACTTCTTCCAGAGCTTGATCCCTCTGTACTTCAAATTCAGTTTTTTGGCCCTGGCCCTGTTTTGCTCCTTCTCTTTGTTCATTGACGATATCCATAGCCTATTTTTTAAACATATCTTTTACATATATTGTCCACAAGAAAATTAAATTATTTTGATTAAATAATTACCTTCATTTTTCTTAGAGCAACCACATCAATTCCTGCCGTGGCATTGTAGCCAAAAGCCTTCCATAGAGGAGGGCCTCCAGTAGCCACAGTATTATATCCCCATTCTTGTTTGACATTGAACTTTCTTTGAAGTGTCCACTTCTCCACAAGTTTTGGTACATGGCCACCTAGAACTTCGTAAACATCCGGCGAAAGACAGAATGTTCCATGTACAATTGATACCGGTTTAAGCATTCGAATTTTTGTTCCAGGAGGCGTGTTCATGCTATATGCAGTGCCAATTATATAAATATAGAGTTTATCTCAATACTCAATACCCTTTAAAAATATTTAAGATTTAATTTTAATTTTAGTCCACAACATACCTTAATTCCGGAGAAGAATGGTACATAAGAGCGTAAATATTAAAATCTCCATCACTCAAAATGACTTTTAAAACGTCTGTACCAGGGTGATACGATCGAGGGAGTTCACGATCTTCTTTTGGTACTGAGATATTTAAGATTTGCTGAAGCTGGAATACAGATCCCGACGGAATTATCTTCCGAGTGTCGTTTACACAGGTCCGTAAAAACCTTTTGGAAGAGTCGGCTGTGGCCAAATCTTCCTAAAATTAAAAAAAATGCAAACATTCATCAGGCACTAACAAGCAAACACATTTTCTCGTTTTAAGTAAATAAGTGAATATTATTTATTTTAGGTTTATTAAACGAAATCAGTGTTTTAGCAAATTTACAACTTACGTATTATATACATTTACCCATTCATTATTCCCTTGACAGATACTAAAACCATAAAACCTTGCAAACTGTCTAATAATCGGCTCTATGTGGGATCTGTACTACGTGCACCCTTTTACTGTTTTATAGACATGTTTACTTTTTCAGCACTAATTTTTTAAATCCTATACTATTTAAAATTGAATATAAAAGTAGGATAAAGTAGAGAACTAAAGCCCTTTACTCCCTCTCCCTTAATTTACACGAAACGACTTACTCTAAATTGATTAATATTCTGAGACTGACGAATTGAGGACAAGATATAAACAAATTGTTCCAAAAACAAGAGTTTGTTGGTTTGCAAGCCTTTAATTTAAGAATGATGATTAGATTTATTGCTTTATGAAATGGATTCAAGAGCTCAGAAGTATTTTAACTACATATCGTAACAGATAATTAGTCCTTCCTGTGTAACTATATCGTATTTTAATGAGTGGGTAAATATATCAATGCAGAATTTTACGAGTTTGCAGATATATTTAAATCCACGGTATGACAGTTAATCTTTTCACTATATTCACAAGCTGTTGCACATTAAAAGGAAATCCAAAGTGGCTTACGTCAAGAAGGGTCGCACTTAAATTTGCAAATGCCATGTTACTGATGATGATATGAAGTTTTAGCAAGAAATTTGCTGACAATGCGATTACGACGACGATGAGAAGATCCTATAGAACACGTGCCATCCGCCACTTAGAATTTCTGTTTTCCTGTTTAATAAAAAGGAGGATTTAGGTCATAGGTAGGCATTTATGAATGTATTTTTAAGTTTGTATATTCATAACTGCAATCCAATAATTATAAATATAAAAAATAGGATGAATTTACTCCATTTATTTATGTTGATAAATAGAGTAAACTCATCGCTTTTTTATTGTTTCTAGAGTAAAGAGCAACTAAATTATACTCCATTATTATTCCAATTCATTACTTTATTTGTCATTTTTTATCAAAAATTGCGGTCTTTTGACAATTTATGTTCAAAACGACAAAATAAAATAAAATAGTACGTATACATTTCCCAAATCACATTCAAAATAATTATATTCTAATTTTTAACAAAACAATAAATCAGCAATTAAAATATTACCCCCTGCCACGGTGCTACAAAGTAGTTTGTCAATTATTCATTGACACTATTTCTAGTATTTCCAGCATAAATGGGCTTCAACAATTAGTTGATAGCAAAATCCTTGGTCGTAGAAACCTTAAATTTTCCTAAGATTAGCCAATGCAATGTAAGATATAATGTTGTAATTGTAAGACACAAATTTAGCAATCCAAAAAGATGCCAAATTTGTGAGTTCCGATTTTATGACATTGGTTTCTACTTTATAATATGTAGGAATGTAGGATAAAGAAGTGAAACAGATTGAGCTGTCGCGGTTTGATGCGATCGTGAATTTTTTGTTTATAATTTTACTGATACAGTTTCACCTAGACAGTTTATAATTGAAACTGACTTCGCTATGCCAGTATAGTATGCATTCAATTCTGGGAACCGTACTTGGTCGACCTGAAAAAGCCTTCCCGTCTTTGCTTCGGCGTCTCACGTAGAACAAGAAACGAACCAAGTATGCAGACACAAAAGATCGCAAAATATATACTATCACCATATTCGCCATTATCAGTTGCTGAAAACATTCCAAAAACCTAAAAAGATCACGTGCTACGATATGAAACATTGAAACTTGAAGACAAAGATTACCACACGAAGCATAGTCAGACGACAGTAGGAGTAATAATAAAAGTAGAATATTCCATGAAGCCTTTGAAATATCCTAGACAAAATAATAGAAATAGAAAATTCCAATCTCAACAGGAATTATTAAAAGGTCTGCATGGACCGCTTTTACTCAGGCTCGATAAATTCTTGCATATTCTGGATAACTTTTATTAAAAGTTGATAAAAGACAACTAAAAATTAATAAAACCCATTTCCTAGGAATGAGCAGATGCTTCTTTTTATAGTGAAAATTAAAAGCGATAAACGATACTACAGATACATCATAGCGTAGTTACAGTAAAAACCTCAGGTTCGCATCTTATCAAACTTTTGTTAATGAGAGATAAAGGAATTTCCAGTTATCCTTCAAGACATATGGTTACTTTATCATTTACCATATTTTATTTTGAGGTGAAAATATTGAAGTATCTTCTTTGGTTACAGAAACAGTTATGGCATAACAAGACAGTACAGGTACAATTACAAGAAATAGTTTTTCTCTTAATTAAATATACATTTGTAGCAATTTTTATTCCGAAACTGCAACCGCATTGAGGGCTTTCGACTGATTTGTTAAAGAAACTTCCTCTGCTTGCTCAGCTGCAAACTGATCTGTATCATAGATAACTTTCAACAGCAAGGAACAACTCGGACATGTAGCAACGTCTTCTCCGTTTATGAGTTCCTCCTGGAAGTAAAAATGCAAACATTTTATTTCATCCAATACATCATTGATAACCACAAATATAACACAGTCACTCCAACAATTCCAACAATGAATATATTATAATATACTGGACAATACGTATTGGCTATTACACTATTTACGTCAAAAATGAATGTGTTTAGTCTGGGAAAAATTTACAAATTTCAACATTTATACAAGAGACTATTAGGCGCGAAATGAATTTGCAGGGAGATTTAAATATCCGTGGTACAGTCGTATTTGGACGTTTTTGAGTGGTCCCCTCCGTAAAGCACTCGTAATGTTTACTGTCTTAGTTGGATATAATAATACGTATTGTACTTACCTTAGTAATTAAAAATCGATCCCCACAAGGGCAGGGGTAAAAGTAAGTCTCCGCTTCCTCGTCCCACTCAAAATCTTCAATTTCAACTTCGTCGTAGTAGGAAGTCATACCTAAAGCGAAATTTGGAAAAGAAGATTTACTTTTAAAGTGTGGAAGGTACAACGTGTGCACAGTGTGAAGTCAACATCTGAGTTCCCACTGATCCGAAGTTGTAAGTTTGGTACAGGAAATCAGGCTCAGATAGAAGAAGATGGCGACACCGAATCAAGTAAGATTAGTCAGTTTCGTTGAAAAAGCCGTGTTTTATGGTCTTTTACACATTATTGTTTACTACTGAACTGATGACTGATTGATATCTGACGTCGTGCACCACATGTTGAATGAATATTTTGGGATTTTCACAATAACTGCTAGAATCAGATGTTTTTGTCGCTTCTTAACTGTTAACATGCGAACTTCATTGATCGATTTTGCATTATTCCGAAATCCTAATTACATAATATGACATACCTAAATCTCACCTGTTACCCTTTGTTAATATTTTGGCTTTCAGATTCCTGAAACTTAGTACTTTTAGTAGTACAATTACAAAAATCACGATGAACTGAACCTAATTTATGGATATTTCTTAATAAAATATCTGTGCTTGTAGTCTAATTTGAGGGCATTGTGGAATTTATTTATTTTTGATTTATTTATTGACAAGCTTCAAATCCAATCCACAAGTGACTTACGGAAATCGCAATATTTTAATTCATTGTTTGTGTATCGATCAATTCACTATCTTAACGCGCTCATAACTTATCGGACTATAGACGGACTGACGGACGGATACAACGCTTTCCTGTAGTAAAGTAACTAGCTACGGTTGTACAAGCAGCGGTTGTATATTATTTTATTATGTAGCTATAAACCTGTAAAAGGTCAAGGTAATGAGTGTTTCGATTGACCCCATTTTCCAATGAGACGGTCAGACCCCGAGAACACATAATTCACAATAATAATACAATTATTACGATGGGATGGGATTGAAATATCTCCTGTTGTTGTTCATTAAATGAGTTATGGCATCAACTTCGGACGGACAGACAGACAGGCTCTCGTATAAATCTATCGCTACTTAATAACTGATTTCATAATTATAGCAACGAAGTCAATGTAGCGGTATCATAAGAAATAAGAATTACCTTCTTCTATGTATTTTGTTATTGAAGGAATTGGAAGTTAGGAAAATTGTTACATACCAGTCAGTCGTTGAGTTACGATTTGCAGATTACTTTTATTCCTACCTAACAGTTTAAATTAAAAATGCAGGCCTTTACAGTGCAAAAGTATTAACGTAATATGAAAAATTCTATTCGTTCTCCTAATCATATGAGTTTTCTCATGAGAGATTCCAGCTCATTAATTTTTATTTTTACGTTTACAGGCTCCCGATCATCGACGGAAATGGGATTTAGATGAGTTTGAGAAAATAGCCGCGAAAAGATTGGCTGAAGAGGATACAGAGAGTGAAGATGGAAAACCTAGCAAAAGACGTGAACTTCTAAAACAAAGAGACTACCGAGTGGATCTAGACTCACGCCTTGGAAAATCCACAGTAATAACTAAAAATACTCCTGCCTCTCAGGCTGGAGGATATTACTGCAATGTTTGCGATTGTGTTGTCAAAGATTCTATTAATTTCCTCGACCACATCAATGGAAAGAAACGTATGTATTATTGGAAACTAATTACTTTTTTAACGATGCAATAAACTATTAACCATTGTAATAGTTACATATACAATTTGCTTTGGTGTCCATCAAAACTTTTATAGCACCTCCTATTAATTCAACTTCCAGAATAATATGATTACCCATTGTATTACAGATCAGCGTAATTTGGGAATGTCTATGAGAATTGAGAGATCAACGTTAGACCAAGTAAAACAGAGATTTGAAGCGAATAAACAAAAACTTAGCGAGCAAAAAAAGAAGTATGATTTGGACAAGAGAATCCAAGAACTCCAAGAAGAGGTAAGAAGTCGTATCCAAACGTTTCCCGTGCAGTTAGTAAAAATGATGTTTTGCTCATTTTGAGTGTAAAATAATGCATAATAATGATTAGGAGGAACGAGCCAAAGAATATAGAAAGGATCGACGGGCCCTACGAAAAAGAAAGGCTGCGGAAACCACTACGTCAGAGGAAACAGGTGAAATGGACCCTGAAATGGCTGCTGTTATGGGATTTTCTGGATTCGGATCTTCTAAAAAGTAATTGAAACGATTAGGAGTCCTAATCCTTTTAGTTACTTTTTAGAAGACATCGTCTCATCACTGTCCAAAAAACAAGGTCAATTGTTTACCCCATGGCTGGGTTAGTATAAGGAAATCTGCTGCCAGTTGACCTTGATTGTCATTTGAAGGTTGAAGGGAGCAAAAAGTTTTTGAACCAGGGAAGTCTTGCAGCCTCTGCTTTCCCTGATAGCCGCAGTAAACATCGACTGCACCATCGTGGACCACTAGAGAAAGGACCAGAACATTCAGTACATGACTCTATTCTGCCTCCCTCCCATACTTGCATTGAATGAAAGACAACAATCAGAAAATCGAAATTTTTGTCGATTTTTGAATGATTTCAAACAAGAAAACATAAACTTGCCATTCCTAAAGACCCTAGTTGTGTTTTAAAAAAAGATTGAACGTTCTTCTATGTTGTTCCATTCCGGCGATCTGATAACACAGATTTTAGCGGGCGGACGGAGGGACCAACAGACTGCCAGACATACAGACAGATCATCATTCCTACGAACCACCGTTCCGGCGCTTAAGAAATAGGCACCAAAAACATGAATAGGGACGGATAGGCACCAAAAATGAAAAATAGGCACCAAAATAATTTTGGGATTTGGACTCATGCTGCCTTAAAACGGAAAGACAAAAAAGTTGTAGACCAGTAATCTCAAAATGACAGAATTCGATTTTGTCTTTGTAGGTCAAAAACTACAGCAGCTGATATTTGTAAGAAGATACAATCTCAGAAATGAGATTGCTGTGTAGTTCGTTTTAAAAGTGACAATTGAATGCATGAAAAAATCAGATTCAGTAGTTCCCAAATTGACAAAAATTTGTTGATTGTCGGCTAAGTTTACCTATCCTTTTTTTTGTCAACTTCCAATGACAGTATCAGAAAAAGAGAAAGAGGAATTTTTCTGCATCATAATAATGCCAATGACAGTCAACTGGCAGCGGACTTTTTTATACTAGCCCAGTCACGGGGTAAACAGTGCCTTTGTAGGTCAAAAACTGCAGCAACTGATATTTGTATGAAGATACCATCTCAAAAATGAGATTGCTGCGTAGTTCGTTGTAAAAAGTGACAATTGATTGCATGAAGCAAGCAGTATTCAGTAGTTTCCAAATTGACAAAAATATGTAGGTTGTCGGCTAAGTTTGCCTTTCCTTTTTTCCAACTTCCAATGAGGGTATCAGAAAAAGAGAAAGAGGAATTTTTCTGCATCATAATAATGCCAATGGCAGTCGACTGGCAGCGGACTTCCTTATACTAACCCAGCCATGGGGTAGACAGTTGACCTTGTTTTTTGGACAGTGATGTAACGATGTCTGTCTCCTAATTTACGACTGCTACTTATATTGTGTAATAACACTTTCGTAATTCCCTACTTGAAGTTTATCATTATCTGCAACTAGAAAAAATATAATTTAGGGTTTAATATCAATCAATTACACTATTGATATTTATATAGCAATTTCTAGCTGTCGGTACCATTATTTTAGAATAAATACCCAAAATATTACGTGGGTACTGGGTCAAAGCATAGGTCTTCATTTTCGGATGGTTGGCGTCCACCGCCCTAAGCTTTGTAAGTGGATTATATAAAAGCCCCAAAATTATTTTCCCGTTAAATTGTGAAAGTAATTGTGAACAGAAAGTCGAAATGGGAATGCTAACTATATTAGTTTATTGAGCGAAGGCTATTATGTAACTTATCTCACATTTTTTATGTTATCGAAGAATGGTTGTTGTGTCTATGTACATTATTTGTAAGTGTGGAATGAATGACGCAATGAATTGATAATTAAGGAATATAATTAATTTTGTGCTCACTTACATACTATATGGGCAATTCCTCGGCTATTTATATTAATATTATATGCAGAATAAATAGTAAATTTATTACATTTGATTTTAATTAATATGTGCAATAATAAGTAAGAATGGCCTACTTTCGCAATGCTGCTCTAATGTTTCCGCAACTCTTATTGATAATCTGAAAATGTCAATAATGCAGTAGGTAAGTATAGTATTAATTTGAAACTTCAAAAGTGTCAATTTTTTATTTGGTATGAATTAACGATTTTATTCAAAATACATACAATGGACTTGGCGAAATCCATCATTTATTCTTACACTAAAATACATAAATCAGGAGTAAAGTGACATGCATATATTCTAAATAATTTGGCTTCATGACATGACTGTGACATAAAATTGGAAAAAATTCATTTACACCACAACATAATAATAGTTAAATAAATATCCATCCTCCAGGATTGGAAATTTGACAAGAGATACGTACGTGCGTAAAGTCGAAATGTCTAGGTTGGTCCCTTAATTAAAATGCACAGATGGTTGATCCCAAAAATGCATGAATGATAGGTCCCATAAAATGCATCAATAGAATATTGGTCCCATAACATGCATAGTTCACGTTACATTCACATTTCTTCGATTGGAATTGTTTGGTACATTTTGCCAGTGTGGCCATTACAATTACAATACTAACTCGATCCTTATAATTAAGTACTAAAAGAATTAGAAATTATGTTTATGGAAGTTGCCAAAATTATATTTCAGTAATAGTAACTTCTGATGTAGAGGACGGATGGTTCATCTGCGTTTCATTGATATTGTAAACTTCAGCTATTTCCATTTTATCAGAGTTGTTCAAGTAATAGTAGGCCATTAGGGCTTCTTGATGAGAGGTGACTGTGAGAACACGTTCGAACGTGTCATCCCCACCGTCTTCCAACTCAACTAAAGACGGCCGTCTGCTTTCCATGCAATATTGAGTTGTATCCCTAAAGACCAAAATAATGAACATGAATATCTCAATTTTAAAATTATAGTAAATCAATGTTCACTCAAAATATCAAATAACTAACCTGTTATCAATATTAAGGGTAAAACCAAAGTTCATTTTATTGCGAATGGACGGTTTGCGTTGAAGGCTGATCTCTTCAGGGGCCTCAGGATCTGAAAAACAAATAAGTCATTAACGTTAAAAATATATTTCATTATTAGTGTCTGGATTGACATGGCCAATTGTTTTCAGGTATTTTACAACTCGTCACAAAAATCTCCAAATATTTAACCGTTTCAAAAATAATAATTCTCACCTTCGGTATATTCAGTGATAGCAAGTTGGCATGTAAGTTTTGCAGAGTAGGCGGATGGAGATAGGCTAAATTTGGTCAAAGCCTCGAAAATGATTTGAATTACAGCTTCGCTCAAAATTCTTAGGTTATAAGTCAGTTTGGGTGCAGTCTCAAATAATTTCAATGCCGTTGCATAAGCCATATCCGCAGGTAGAAGACATGGTAAGGACATCAAGGAAAGAAGTCGAACACTTTGATGGGAGAATAGCCAATTTAGCAATCCCTTATTCCCTGACTCGATTGCATCTTGTAAAATTGTGACTACTGTTTCCGGTAAACTATCAAGTAAAGCCGCCTGTAAATAACAAAAAGGAAATATTATTAGAATGTACTCTTCTCCTATAAATAGCGATAGAAAAATGCTATCATTAGCTTTTGGATCTTTTAATTACTTGTTTCTGGACTTTGCATTGATGGCAGGATTCTTCTGACATAATTCTTTCATAATTCTTCGTTGCCATTTCATCAAGTTCAACTCCGAGGCTCATTGACGTATCAGTTGACATGCAACTCACACATCCAATTAAATCGTTACGGGCTAAAAATCGGAGGGTGTCGTCGAACCCTTGTTGGCACATTTTGGACAAAATCTCAGCCTTGGGTGGAAATAACGTGCGGGAGAATCGATACAAGTTCTGACGAGAAAGTTCTATTGAGGTATTGGCCAGATTCACCTGTAAATAAAAATAATGGATGCCTGTTAGCAACTCTGCCTAATCGACACGAAATGATTTAAGATTGGATGCGTACGAAGGAATTTTCAGGATATCATAGGATGAGAAAGGTTCACATAGAATAATAACGTAAAGTAGACTTAGTAGACTAAGACATGACATATTATAACTATAGACATGCACAAAACAATTCAAAACGCTCAAACCTGAAGGAGATTAACAGTTTTATCTCGTGGACAAATATCGGATTCCCCACAGAACGGGGTAACCGTTATAGTGTTTTCATCTAGAATGGGGAGATTATCACTGTAGCACCCATCCATGTACCGTACACCTTGGAATTTAGGGGGGAGCCATCCGGAGAAGATGGGCACAAACCCAGAGCATAAAATTGCCTGAATAACATAAATAAAACACCACAACATGCTTAAATTCAGTCGTAAGTTAAGTCAGTCAACTTTCCATAAGTTTTATTAACTCAACTCAGACTCAGCTTGAACAAGACAACTCTTTTCAGACGTGCGTTCTTAAACTAGAGATACAGTAAATCAAGCTCAACGTCAGTAAACGTCAATTGTTACTGCCATTATATTATGACCACATTCACAAACACGACAACATGCATTATTCTATTAAGCTGACAAATAAAATGATCAAAATTAGCTGACAAGACATGACTACCATCCTTCAGGATAAGCGTAATAATAAAAAATGAAAGCAAAACCAAAGGCGACATGCTAACATCGGAGAAGGATCGTTGGGAAGTAGGAGAGTTGAAATTGAGACATTGAGAGGGCTGTATTTGTTTTTGCGCACAACTAACATGAAAAAAGTGAGAAGTGTCATCCTGAGGACATATATCCGATTCCCCACAGAAGGGGTTAACGGTGACCGTGTGCTCATCAAGTGCTGGAACGTTGTCGGTGAAGCCGCCATCCACATGTCGGAATCCACGAAATACCGGGGGCATAAAGCCCGAGAAAAATGGAATAAACGACGAGCATAAAATTGCCTTAGTATAAAAAACACAACAACACCGTCAACACCGATTTCATCACAAATGATTTGTCGTAAGAGATAAAGTTATATAATATAGTAAATTGTAAAGTAAAAAAGCGCTATATCTATTAAAATTAATCAACGCTATTGTAGTAGCCTCGACAGTCTTGAGTTTAGGATCTCAAGTTCTCCAGGCTAAAGAAAAACTAAACAATATTTTCTAAAGTACTTTCAAGTACCTACTTAGATTATAGAGTGCAAAAAAGATTTAGTTTAAGCATAGAGAAGGTGACTATATGCTAAATTACAGTATGATCCCAAAGATGCAGAGAAACTAGCTATAAAAATGCTATGTACATATGCGTCCTATAAGATCACTACGAAAGTCAAAAAAATTAAAAGTCTTTTGAAAGTCAAACCAAACAGAAAGAATGTAAATTCCCAGCACCAATTCATAAGCAATGGCATCTTTACAATGTTACTTCACACCATACACCGATGCATTTCTCCAAACTCCAAAGGTTTCTAAATTTTTTTTACTATATAGCAGCATTTGACTTGTTCACATACTAAAATCATATACAAGCCTTCACCTTCACCGCCTCCATCATAAATAACCAAACTGAACGTGTGGCGTTAAAAATGTTGTTTAAGAGATCCGTTAAAAATGTTTGTTTAAAAGATCCATTAAAAATGTTTCAATACTTTTTAATTTCTTCTGGAGTGGCTAGTGATTGATAGATAGCAGAGTGCCTTTCGAAACTGAGACTGAGTTGATGCCTCCTAATGCCCTGTCTTTGCAAGCTCTTTATTTATATTATGTTACTAAGTATATTTCTGCATTTAAAACAAACGTTTACCTGGATTAGTTCATCTCTTGAGTTAAACTGGGAAACGATAACATTTTGACGATCATAGACTCTTGTTAGGGAAATGTGTAATTTCCCATTGACTCTTAGATGAGCATCTTCAGGTAAGATCTGCAATAATAAAAGAATAAGTTTAACTCCCAGTTCAAATGTACAATTAAATGTTATCTCAAGGAAGTCAACTCTGCTTAGCTTAATGCGAATGGTTTCTTACTTAAACCTATGTGTACACTGTGTGTATTAACAGTTGGCCTTGACTGCATGCCTATCATTTGTAATGACGTTAGAACTACACACGAGGCAATTTACACAGAAATAATATCATAGGGTTACTATTATAGCACTCAGAGTGGCGTGGCGACTGATGTCCACTGTATTACATCTTATAGCATTCAGAGCATTCTCCAAAGATTTGACATGAGTTTCTAACGATAATGATAGGAATTGTGTAGTAATACCACTGGCTTAAAGTGACCTCCATCAAACCCACAGAAAGATTCACCTTCAAACATGTATGTGTGGTGTAAACGACCCAAAAACTTACTTCCGTTCAAGCTAACACGTGTAGGAGAAAATCTAACGCATTGAAAAGCTAAGAGTTGAGTGACCCGTTTAGACTGCATGGCATGGTACTTACTTTTTCTAATCCGTCGCGAAGAATCTTCTGGATGTTAAAAGAAGGACTGAAAGGGCCGAGAGTTTTAGAGCGGGCTAAGGTAGCAATTCTCAAAACATCCCTAGTGATTTGACCTAAAATCAAACAAAAAAACATCATTATTAGCAATTTAGCACTAAGCAATAGGTTTCCATTTGCAATTTGACTAAAAAATTCAGCATTCAATACACAAGGTTCTGTTTTATAGTTTCTATTGTACTGACTGACCCTAACTTCCTTTACAATCAATAAGCCCATTTTACATTTATTCAAACAATAGCAATCAATGTTAATGATGTAATGTCTAGGTTGGTAGATTTAGATTTTTGGATAAAAATTAATAGTAAACCTAAACTCTACACAAGTTGTACGCAAACTTACTACGTGGCCTAGTGTGACTTCCATCAACTTCCTTGTAAACAGAAAAGACATTAAAATCAAGGATGTACATAAAGCAGACTTGTTTCAGACTTGCTAAGTTTACAAATATAGTTCAAGTACACACTTTAAAATAATATCTGTACTTTGATGCAATTCTTCATTAATGAAAACCAAAATATTGAGAACGTATGCATGTAGCTAAGTGGAATGGCATTTATAATAAATATTTACTTTCAAATTACTGTTTCTTTAGGATGAGCTGAGCTGAGCTACACTTGTTGCTTCTCGGAAATTACATTTTAGCAAAGACCTTCTCAATAAATATGGTACTACTGTAACTACTATACTGACACCATTATATTCACCAATGGAATTTTACCTTAAACGACATTCAAATATACGCATAAATCTGGAAGTTCCAATTACAGCCCCATTAAGAATGATAGTATATGTAGTAGGCCATGTAAATATCCAAACAAATTGTTGTAAAAATGTAACAAACATACGTTTAGGAAATTTCCATGAGAGACTCAGAAAAACAAAAAGGAGATCTTCATGAATCATGACAATAACATTCTTTATCCCTCTGGGCAATGAAAGAGCAACCACAAGAGTTAATTCGATCAATATTTGTAGAAACCTTACGAGGAACAACCAGTATTATTATACTTGATGTACTTTCACATTATAGTAAACACATATTATAGGTGTACTTACATACGTACAAGACCAAGAAGCAAACAAAAACACGACGAAACCCAACGAACTCATCCAAATACACTTAATACTTGTAATTGTAAACAGACTTTAATACAACATTTCAGGAAGGGTGATTTCATCCTGTGCTTCTACGCATTTATGGGCCTATAATTCATAGGGACACAATAATTATATTTTATACACACAAATGTTGCATCTATTACCTAGTAACAACAACAATAGCCAACCAACAGCATCCACTAACTGCACCCCTGTACTCTCAATGATTTTCTCAGTCCCAATGATTTCATCTTCTTATAATATTATTTACTAGTTGTAAAGGAATCTCATTATGTCTGATTGCGTGTGCAGGTATGCATGGTGCATTTCTCTAATTCAAATCCTAGCTGGCTGAAAATCTAGACTATAGAAATCAGAGTTCTTTTTTGTACACATTGCCATAAACATGGTATAATATGGCATAAACTGAGCATAAATATAATATTTATATCAAAGCAGCAAACTCAAGTAACTGGAGAGAATGACACGGAAAATTTCATATGTCCATTCTAAATTCGATAGGTTAAAGTGTATAGGAATTTCACAGAATATTTATATCCCTATATGTTTTTTGCTACATATAACATTTCGTATCATATTTACAAAGCCAATTCTCGAATGCATATACGCAGGCAGTACAGTAAACACTGAGCATATATTTGTTTATTTCGTTGTTGGAATGATTAGAATGAAAACAAGTAACGTTTATAAGATGATTATAATATTTATTCCTGTGTTTACTATTACAGCATTGGAGTGCTCTGCTCATCTATATCATAGCAACAGAAGTCAAAGGTAGCTAGGCATGCTAACTGGGCTTTATGGTTTGTGTATCTTGTGAGTCAAAGGCAGCTTCCCGTTCCCTACATATGAAACGTGTCTGTCTGTGTACAGTGTGTCTTTGGGGGTGTCTCTACAGTTCTAGATAAGAACTGCCATTGGACCAGGAAAGGGTTTGCCATGGAGTGTGTCCCAAATAGACTAAATGCGCAGTTATTTGCCTTAAGCTGGTAATCTCAAGGACTTCTTCTAACCCTAACCATCGCATTGACTTCAAACTGAACAACAATGAGTATAGGACAACTGCCTGACTGCATACGAAATGAATGAAAGTTGCTCCTTGATATGTACTGCTCAATTGGACAGTGGCTCCTAAATACTAAACTGATTTATGGTCAGATGTGATGTGATTTCATTGCACAGTGCAAACACACTCGGATACATCGCCTACCTACGTTCTTCTCTCTATCTGATTATACATGCCAAGATAATCGTTCAGACGATAACAAACAAGGTCGTTTCATCTTTCAATTACTTTCCTTATGAAATCCATTTGAGGCGTTGTTCCTGACAACGTTCTGGATATTTCACATGTGGGAAAAATAGAATTTTCCTATCATGCAAACATCTTCTAACATAAAAATCTAATGGTTATGAATAAATTAGGATTACAGTTGAATGAATAATATATTTTCTAAAATGGTTCTCAGTGCGCAGTTAGAATTTGAATCCTTCATTCGTCGTACAAGAAATAATGGAATGTCAATAACAATACTATCATAACAAATTATATACTGTAGGAAAACAGGCTTAAATACGGATATGTTTAGCACAGAGAGATATCAGACTCCTTTTAGTGTCTAGCTTCTATTCATAGGTAAAGCATAAAGACAGATCACAGGAAGCCGACAATAAGTAGAAAATATTTTAGACCAGTTCTGAGAAATTTCGTCCGCTAAGATGCATGACTGGCTACAAAATACATGTACCTACAATATATATATAGTAGAAAACGGAACGGAAACTCTCCCAGGACCAACTGACCAACTGTCTCATTATTTTAGGTAGCTAAACGTGTTTGTTCCTGTCTAGTTCAATACGCCCCAAGAACTAGGCTGCGCAACTTGGAAATTATTTACCAAGTCTAAAAATAGAAATCCCATTGAAATAAAAGTTTTTTTCTGTTTTCTATTTAAACTTGTGAAATCGATATAAATGAAATTTACCTACTTAGGTCACATAAAATAGCTTTCCAATACACTTTTTTTTTGCAAATCATTGTGACTTGGATTCTTACTCCTCTTGTAAATAGGTAACGTGCTTAACGGTCATATAGTCATAATGAGTTAAAGACCTTGAATGTCTCTCTAGATAAGTTTAGCGGCTCCATGATTACACAATTTTATTTAGTATTAAAAAAACCTGCCATAGACAATTGTTATCCGTCTGGCTGGGTGTTGCGTACTACAGGATGTTAAATAGAAAATAAATACCAAACACAAAGCATCTGAGCACCGATGCAAAAATGCAGATGTATATTTTTACAAGGTAAACTTGAATCTGTTTTGCTTATTTGTATCCTTCGTAACTCTTCGAACTCTTCATATATACGCAGTACCACAGACGTTAATGCACAGATTCATACTTGATAATACAAGGAGAATATCGTACGATCTGATCTTGCAATTTAATTGGCTGAAAACATAGGCGTGGAGGTTACAATGCAGACATAATATGCGTACATACCTACCTGTGCCCCCGTAAAAATAGAGCCTTTTTATGGTGTCAATTAATTACAGGGATACTATGTACTTGTCTGCCATTCGAAGAACTCTGAATGCGATTGACGTAAACAACAGGCACCAGTACACCAGCACACGTGTACACTTTTACAATGTATTACTATACATTTTTTCTACAAACCATTTTTGTAACCCTAACAGAAAGCGCCGCGCCTTTACGGTACATCATAGAAGACAAGTAAAATACACGCGCAGCAAATCGATGTGATCGAGCAGCGATCTGAATTCTTCATTTAAAATGTGGAGCTACTTTTTATTAAAATTAATAATGGCTAAACAAATTGCTAAAAAGTGTTATCTCAATTTCTATTTTCCCACATTATACAATATACCTAGATTATTTCAGAACTTGAAACCGACGTTTCTTGAGCGATATATTCATGTATCACGCACTTGTAATTTAACAACTGCCTAATAAATCCGAGATTAATTGATAAGCATAAGCTTAAAACTTTAAAGGATCTTTGTTGAACAGCTAAGTAATTCGGTTTAATACGTGTACACGAATAATCTTTTGATGGATTACATTTTAATACTTGTAAGGGAGACCATTCATACAGTATGAAATATTTATTTATTTGGAGCAGATTTTGATGCAGTTTTAGCACAGCTAAAAATCATGCAAATGATGCAGTTTGCCATAAATTGAAAAATTTTGTTGTAAATATATACACAAAATATTTAAATAATAAATAATTTGATTTTGTTACTCCAAACAAAGTGGATTGTTTTGTTAATTATACAGCAGCATTGAAAGTAGAAAATAGAATTGCCAATTTATAAGAAAGAATAAAAATAGACAAACTGCTTTGTAGTTATAGCCAGTAGGTGGTAGGTAGTCATTAAAGCTAGTAGTAGTCATTCTCATTATAGCTAGTAGGTAGTCATTAAAGGAAGTTGTGAGGAGCTCATTTATTTTGTCACCGAATACTACTGGGGAACTCACGAGGATAAATATTTTGCTTATAGAATTAAGTAAGACAGCTATTTTTTTTAGTTAAGCAGATATCTGTTGGAACGTTGTACAGATAAGTTATAATCATCAAAATGTTTGCGAATATGATGTTACTTAAGTGTTGATATGTATGTGTGCAAAAAATATTCTATGTATTTACATCTACCATGAATATGATATGATAAGTAAGAAACCGCTCTAGAGCATTTTTCCAATAATTAAATTAAGATTCGTGGTCAATTATACGGGGTATAGAATATTAAATGAGCCAAAGCTAAAACTTCTGTAGGCACTGGAAAAAGATTTCAGATGATATTGTCTGGTGAAAATTTCGTTTCCGCTTCAACTTTTGATATAAAATATGCTTACAAGTGAATAGCGAGAGTTTAATTAAATGTCGTATTTACTTAAAACATTACTATTTTAATTCAACATGTCATATAGGTAGGTATTCCTTTGCTCCAAGAACGACTGTTTTGTCTCTCTGTTTGAGACGTATACATTTAATGATATTTTTATGTATCTAGTACCCTGTACATAATTTAACTGCGCTGTACATTTATTAAGTGTTATCTCTTTTAATACGTTAATAGCCTACGACAGAAATGATCCATCGGAGAGCAAAGAAGCAAATGTAGCACTTGCTAAAATAGTAATGTTGCAGAGATAGGTTATTATGTCCGAAAAGTATGGCATGTATTTACAAGATAACATTGTGTAGTAGTATTATATCTGTATTGGACTAAAAAAATTAGTGGTATGGTATGTTAATGCATAGTTGGCAAAGACAAAAGAAAAAAATGTAGTATGCGTATTTATCTTAGCTTGGCTGCCTGGTCCATAAGTTATGGAACTTATTCGCGATAAAATTCTATTGACGAGGAAAATAAGAGATAAAAATATTTTTGCTGATCGTGGGCAAACTTCACTCACTCACTCACTCAATTCCTTAGTACTTGATACGAAATAAGAATGGCACTGGCTGGCTAGGCCAAACCCACATAATATTATAATTCCTTAAGCACCGTCATCAGTCATCAGCAACTACAAAAACTAACGGCCTAGAAAAACATTTGATAACCTTATCCTTTTCTGAATTGAACGAAATACAGAATTCACAATGTAGCATTCACACTGGCGGACACGCCACTGTCCTGGCTCCATTGAACATCTTTTTGCATTTTATCTGGCGAGTAGTCATTCTCTATGTAAATACTGATATAAATAAGAAAGAATGAAGGAGTGCTTGCGACGATGACCTTACTTATTGACACTATTAAGACGTTATAAAACAATAAACCCTCTCTTCAACAACTATTCATTATTATTCACGAAGAATTTATTGCAAACTCAAGCTGCACTAGTTCACAATTAGATGTGTCGACTATTATAGACTTAGCTAATGAAATAGGAAACTGTTACAATTACAATGCAGTCATATTGAATACAATGAAGAGATGAGATAGATCTAACTATTTAGCCCTATTCATAGTTTCATACAGATACTTCTTTAATACTGATTTTTATAGGTTATAGGAGCCTTGTAAAAATGTCAAGTCCTGTATTAAACTGACAATGAGCGTATCAATCAATTATATTATTCCTTTCCGTACCACACACACTAAAATTTGCTGCGCTAATGCTAATATAATGCAGTAGCCAGCCTTACTCATCTTCAAATCATTGAAAAAAATCATTAATGAAATATGGAAACATTTAAAAAATGTTGGGAGGACAAGTCAGAAGTCACTCGGTTTATTTATATTGGTAGTTGCCGTCATTAAGGCTGGCTAGCCTGTCTGGAATGAGATTTTCGGAAATAATCCTTGGCTGTGTGGGTTGTAAACACACACTTTTCGAACCTTGGCTTTCCCGCTCTG
>JABASI010001235.1:0-26912 GCA_019776505.1 Tomocerus nigrus
GGCGTGTTGTATGGCTGCCCAACAGCCAGTAATAATACCTTGGATATCAACCGCTGGCTTCAGAAATTGAGTACGGATTGGGCATATTAGACTGTTTCAGGCTTAATCTTAATATATGGAGAGATGTAGTTACTTTTCTCATCTATGAAAGCATGAAACGCAATGTAAGCACTGTTAGAAGTTGAGTTAAGATAGGTAATATGTATTGAAGAAGTGTACGAGAACTATATTTGTAAGAAATGCACAAACAATTGAATTTACAAAAATAAGATTCCAGTAATGGCAGACATACCTGTAAATAACTCATAAGATAATTTTCCCCTTTTCTAATATAATGAAGCTGGCATTGGATTAATTTATTAGTATTTACCATTTATTGTGTGTATTAGTGTATTAGTATTTACCATAGTACTATACTGCAGAATAACTAGGTATACTTAATTTTTTGCGTGTAAACACGTCTTCTACGCTGTTCATGTGCTGAATGCTTGTAGTTAATCATGCATTTTCTTTTTAATTTCAGGCGCGGAGACATCGGATGTTCTCCCAGGAATCAACAGCTCCTTTCAACAAGAAAATGGAAAAATTTCTCCTTATTTCGATATTGTTGGTTCTAGGAATATCACATCTGTAGTAGGACAATCTGCTGTGCTAAGATGTCGTGTCAAGCATCTCGGCGACAGAACGGTCAGTTTAATAGTTCTTTATTAAAACTATGAACATGTATAACATTAGCAGCATGTACACACACCACACTAAAACATACATGTTGCGGTTCTCAAATGTGTATTACATATCTTGCAAATCCCAAAAGTGTCATGATAAACATGTATGTAAATATTATCTAAGTGTAACCTTTGCTTGCACACCAATAATTGTGAACAAAAAGGATTATGCGAAAAAGTAGTTTAAAACGGTTGTAAAAGTAGTTAAAATAATGTCCCCTATGAATTTGCATTGTTCCTCTTTTCAAAATGTTTCAGCTATGCACACAAACATGATCTGTTGCTGAAAAGTGGTGGGTGTCTAAGTACACAGCAAGTTCACTTACCCTGATAGAGATGAAAAGATGTTGGTAGTAGTGGAGTAGGTGGTGGTAGACATGAAAGTAGAAAGATATTTCTGTATGCTTTGCTCTAGTTTCATCCTAACGGAATAATTCAATAATCCTTGAGTGTCTAAAAGGCTTCAAAAGTGTAGGGCAGCTTTTGTATGGTCACTCCCACAATGTCACATCGAAGACAAAAGCGAAGACAATTGTCTATTCGTAGGCTAAAAGGCAAAGGTCTAGCAGAGCCTAACTAACGAAGTTATATATAGTCATAGATTAGAGCGGCTGGCTGTGTAGGAGTGTTGAGCAAAGAAAAAGAAGACATGCATTATCTGGCAGGCCACCAGATCCAGATTCACGCCCCTCGTCCATCCAACCAAATGATAATTCAATTTATTTGTGATTCTCATTCCCGACTGTTCTTTAATACTCAACTCGACGAAGTTGCGGCAATGGAGAAATTGAATTTCCCAAGACCAGAGAAGGCCATGCGAATTTTTGCATATGGATACAAATGTGAATGTCCTTTCTGAAGCTGAATTTGTGCACATGGATGCTAAATTTTCTACAGACAGGCAGACTTGATTGCCTGTCATATTCATATCACAGTAATGTTCCTGCGATCTCTAATGTATGTAGCTCCCTACATTTCCTATTACTAAATAAGACCATAATAACGTTATGCTACGCTGTAAAGCTAGTACCCGCCGAATATCATGGCCATGATGCTACAAATATACTACTGCCCTGTGTTCAACTCTTTTAGCAATACAAATTGATGGACATCACGCCAGGCCTTTCCTACCCATGCAGAAATAATGCATTTCGAGCTGTGGGAAGTTATTTAGCAGAGAATTGGAAATGAGCGTCTTTAGAGAAACGACTAGTACATATTCAAATAATGCAGCTTGCTAATAAAGATTAAAAAATATGACTCCCTTCAAAGTTGCAATATTCGTTTTCAGTCATTTTACATTTATGAATCCAGTCACGTCTGCATATTTGCACATGCACTTCACTCTTATTTTCTATTCAGGCCTCCAATTGGGAATATCTGAAGCCCAAACATTGTAAAGGCTCCGTATGAACTGAACCATTAAATATGAATGGCCCTCATTTATTATTACATAGTTGTCTGGATAGAATCAAAGTGAATGCTGATAGGAAATATTCACTTTGAGACAGCTGCACTCTGCACAACTGTTAACAATCTACATAAGTAGCACATTACTACATTCACAACTAGAAGTAAAAGTAGTGAAAGCTCTGTAGATGCGCATTTTATGTAGGCTAGCATCCCTATGTTCTGTGACACTTGGCAACTTGTTTAATAAGGACAACAAGAGTATTCCAGAAAATCCTCCTAGTTATTTAAGTTGTTCGTTATTCCATGCACAGCATCAGCCAGGACAAACAAATCCCGTTAGACACTGTCCTCGTCCTCAACATAGTTAGCATCTCCACTCAAGGAATTCCCGCATAAATAAATATATACTACTACAGCCTTTCTATCAATAGTCTCACATAAATTCGATACAAATAATACCCTACTACATAAATCCAGAGTTCCTGGAAATTATAAGGTTTCAAATAAATCAAGCCGTCAAAATAGCAGCTCCCCACAGTAAGTCTCTTCCAATGCTTTCTTTTCATAACTTTCGCCATTGCTGTTTGAGCACAGCTCCTATACCATATCATTCTTTCGAGGAATATTATTCTTCTCACTTTCCCCACGACTTTCATTTCTGAATCCCTCATTTATAAAGTTTTATATTTTTACTGCAAGTATATTTGTTTTCCATTTCCATCCAAGCCGTAATAATGTAGGAAGGGAAAAAAGAAAGCAATGATTTTCTTTGTATTTGCAAACTGGAAAGCCCATAATTAAGTAGGTACTGTCTCTACGTAGGTAATTCTAGATAATGGAGCAACATATTGTGTTTCTTGTTCTTAGATTTTTTTTCTGCGTAATGGCTTCTGGTATTAGTAGACTGAGAGTTCTAGTTCAAAAGAAAGTTCTAGTTCAGCCGAGTTTGATCTGCGTAGTTTCAGTGGGGCACACTCTGCTTATAGTTAATAATATTTTCTCTTGTGTTCTGACTACAAAGCCGGATATCTGACTCTAGGTTTACTTTTGCTGGTCTCTGTAATGTAGCATTGGCATCATCCCATTATATTATATGACAATACATAACATTAGACTACTTTACATTTTGCATTACAGACTATTTTGAAATGACACTGGTTTTCTTTCCGTACTAATATTATATTGCGTGTAATATACGTAGAATACAATATTTATATTGTAGTAGTAGTAAGGAGTAGTAGTAGTAGTAGTAGTGTGTACGGGTGAGAAAGGCCAAGTCTCCAACAACATGACGTTGAATCCTAAGTACCTAATGCATTAGATTACAATAGAAAGTTGCTGTCACAGAATCACAGATCTCACAGAAACAAGTCGGGGGAAATGTATTGCTTATTGTGCTATATGTACACAAGTGCCTTAGCTAGAAGTGATTTTGTTTTCAGGATGATAACAAAGCAAGGTTTCCTTAAAAGTAAGTATCTGGTCCACTGCCGTTGTTCGGATGTACTTTGAATACACTACAGACAGACAGAGACAGAGGTAAGTAAGTAGGTTATTTTAGTATGTATCACTGATTGAGATTATGCCTTTTGTCGCTATCTGCTCTGCTGCCTGTTTCTCTGGCGAGTTTAAAATCGATTCCAATGTTCCGTTTCCATTCAAGAGAAACTACAAGCTGAAAACACGGCTGGAATTCCTTGAAAATAAACACAAACAACCCAGAGGCTGTTTCGACTGATAGAGAGTCGTTTTGGTTGCTGTATGGATTTCTGGTCGAAAGGCTACAACATTACCGTATTTATTTATCTACCAGATAGCCAGCCATTAGCCGTTACACAAAACAAAAGCTCTATTTATTTTATTGTGATGGTTATGCTCCTCCTCTCTATTATTGAACTACTTTGCCCGTACGTGAAAGACAAGGTCCATGCAAATAATATACATTAACTGCTGCATCTACTCTTCTTATTTAGACAAAAATATTATCTTATCCAAATAGAAACTACACAGTCGACTGTGCTGTGACAATCATCTTGGCCAATTTTAAATCTCTATAATAATATATCCACTTTTCCCAAATTACACATAAGTCATATATTTATATGAATGTTAAAAGCATACATAGTTATGTATATGCAATGTGTGATAGAAATGCATAGGTGTGTGAAATCAAGGAAATTCATTTGACTAATCGGTTTCCTTGAAATAAAGGGATGTGTCAGTATTTGGGATGAAGCTTGAAAAGAACATAATAGTATAGTTAATACGTGATCATACATTCAAGCTCTGCTAATACAGCCATATAATAAAGAGAGATGATGAACAAGATAGCTCAAGTGTTCTTTGATTATGACATGACATGAGATGTCAGTTATGCTACGCAATGGAGCAGCGTTAGCCAGAGTGTGATGCGATGCTCTAAATTGCGACATGACCCTGTCTTCACCGCTGTTGTGTCGGGAATACAGCTCAGCACATTCTACAAAGAGAAAGTAGGAGCTTAGCAATGAGCTTAAAGAGCAACCAGACGCTTTCTCTTTCACTATAAATGCAAAATAATTTGATGTGTGTGCAAAAGCATTTAGATATGCCTACTTGTGCGTATAGTATGTATGCAAATATATTTCACATAAAAGCACCCATCTCTCAAATGTAGCTTAACACATTTATTATTCCGACACAATATCTTCCCTATATACATACTACATACCTATTACTGGCTACTTTTTGGCTACATGCTGGGAATGCTGACTGTGAATCGAAAAATATGTGGCTACCGTAAAACTCTAAACGAGAAAAAAAGTTCATATCAATTTCTGATTCCATGAATCTAGTATTACCCCTAGTTTTTACAAAAATACCAAAAACATTCTGCATTTTCCCTAGATATATGGTAGACATTCAGCATTGAATTTTGAATAATTTTGTATTATTGTTTTCTGTCTGTTATTGGGCATTGTCCATGGTCTATTCTTTCTTAGCGGCTTTTTATGCAAGTTTTAGCAATCTACCCAACAGCGTAGTCACGGTATATTAAGAAGTGTCCATTTAAGCCCGTGGGAACTTAATAGGGTGATTACGGTAAGTGTGTGTGCTGTTGTATGTTCCGCTGCTTATTTGCGAGCTTTTACAGTGCTTTAGCAAGGAATTTTGTCAGTCAGCTAAACTAGAGTAGCTTAGCTGGACGTAGCAAAAAGTAGAATTCAGCTCCGTTCAACTCAACTTGAAATGAGATGTGCAGAGCTATGCATGACTCAAGTCAGAGAATTAATGGACTCTTCGTCTCATTCGTCCTAACTGCTTCATCGGTATGCATCATACATGTGCAATTTGTTAACTCTATAATGCCACGTAGGTACATTGCACACAACCTCTAAACAGAAAAAATGTACCTTTTACGAATATTATTTTGGCATATTGATGTGGCATAAGCCCTTATATCTCCATTTATCCATCATCAGCATAAATAATCATTGGTAAATATTTGTGAAATGGTCTCAAGTTTATTCAAAATGCAATTGTTATACATTTATACTGCAATTCTGAGAAAATTTGAAATTCATTGCCTACAATTTTAATATTTTTAATATATACAGAAGAATACAGAGTGACGCAAGACTTCCTTTCTAGAATATAATTTTAGTTACCTGCATAGGTTGTTGCTCTCGTTAAATTTTAGTAGCACATTTCCAAAGTAGGCATATCGAGGATCGTCCATGAAATTCTGTAACGTTCATCACAGAGAGATATTTCCTACGGGTATCAATGTGGAGACTTGGAATGAAAATTAGAGGACAATTTTCTCTCTACTTTCAACACTTGATGTTTCAAAAAGATTATTTTTGCATGGAAAAGGATATAATATTATTTGTACTTGTGGTAAATCTACCAGCTAGCATTTAAAGCGGCTTTATTCAGCTTATGATACTGGAATTCTACTTATATGTCACGTATTTATTTCCTGACTGTGGTTAGTTTCCAAATGGCTCCCATTTTCTTTATTTGGGATGGTGTAGTGTAGGTACTTATCGATTTAGATGTGTTTCAACTGGGGCACATTTCATTGTAACATTATCCTTACATTCTTCGCATAAATTAGAGCCAAAGGCTATACGTTTACATTGTTAGCTTAATGATTACATGTGAAATATTAATTAAGGTATAGAATAACATCAATCACAAAAACATTGCATTGGTCTATTCCACAGGCACGTACATATTTTCTACTACATAATAATTTCCCATCGGCATAGCTGTGCTGTTACCAATTTTGCAATTAAATTTGATATTTACTATTTGTATCATTATAATAACGATGTACGAATGACAATTTAGCTCGGTATATAGGTACATCATACTTCCATATTATCCTGCAGCAGCATTCATAGTGAAGCATGCGTAGGTTTATTTCTTTTACGTTTTGTTAGAGAGAGATTATATTACAGAGTAGAAAAGAAGGACTTGAAGGGAAGTCACGTTTCGACTGTTAAGTCAGGAGCGATTTAGAGTAAATCTAAAAGAATAATTTCTTTGCATATGGCGGTTATGAGATTAGGACTTGCCTTGAAGTGCAGTTGCTCGAAAGAACTAAAATAATATGTAGATCAGTAAGCCAAAAGATGTGAAGATAAGTTTGTTGCATTTTATAGAGAAGTGTGTAGCGTAATCCTTTGTGAATGTGCCTAGTGGAGTATGTAGTAGCACTTGATTAACTTAAGACGAGGGATTCACTCCAAATTCCACAAATGACTATGCAGACTTTTATCCCAGTTTCTGATAAGAGTTATTATTTTACATTTGCATTTCAACAGTGCATATTCAAATTCCTGTTTTAGGAGCCTTAGTTTAGTTTTATGTGGATATAAATCATGGCCAACTTGAAATTATTATCTATATATACTTCCTCTGACCATATAATACACACTCGCTTGTACTAAATAGATATAGGTACTATATAAGTCACATATATTATCCTTTATAGTGCTAATAAACAGGAGTACAATACCAATAGCTCTGTAATACCACCCACATGCACTTTGCAGAATGCAGATGAAAAAGCTTCCACTCACATGATGGATATCCACAGAAGATATATTTATTTAGTTGAAACCTGACAGGGCTTTTCCGTACCACTGTCAACATCAACGTCAGAAAAAGACTAACAAATAGTGTGGAATTACTCCGATCTGAACCAGCAATACGTAATACGTATTGCTTAGGCATTAAACTGTGTGAACTCATCGATATAGAACTATATGGCTTTTAATATATCATGCTTAACTCGCCAAGACATGTCTACAGAACATATAGACAAGTTACGTATATACAGATATGTATTTATTCCTAGTCACATAGTATATATGTCTACAGCATTGGAGAGTGCACTAAAAGATTTTAGTTATCTTTTTGGCAACTTGTCTATTCTGTAGAAACTCTTTCTTCTTAGCGAGTTTTTATGTGGGTTTTACAAATCGTGAGTAAGTACAGCACTAGTATTGAATGTATGTATTATTGCTAGAGTGTTAATAGGGAAGCAGTGCATTAGGTACATTACAATGCTGCTGTAGGATTTTATTACGTCTGAAAGTCAGTGAATGTGTCCTGAATGACAAGAGGAGTCTATTTCAGTTCCGAATCCAGAAGGAACAGTAACAGAGTTCAACCTTGGCATAGAAGTAGGACGAAGGAACGGACAGATCTGGCAAAATGAAATTCATCGAAAAATACAATTAGGGCAATCTGGTTAACAAATGGTTAGGATTTCTTGGGTAGACAAAGTTCTTGTGTATGAGGCGCAGTTATTTTCTTAGTGTGTATGTATGTTACTAGTTATATGTGCCATGCATTTGCAACCCATTCACCTAAATACATACATACATACACACTCATGCTTATGTAGGTACTTGAGATTTATTCTTTGGCTAAATAGTAAGAGGCGATTTGAGCTAGAGCCAAGATTAAAAATAAATATCACACAATAGAGATAATTGTAATGGGTGGGGAAGGCAGAGCGGAAGATGGATACAATGTGCGATGAAAAAACTAACCCACTAACGAATTAAGTAAATAGGAAAAAAATAGGCTGAACATCTCCACTCTGTTCGATGTTAAGGAATTTGTTGAGAGTAGTCTCGATCGAACTTTCTGCGAAAACTCTTCAACCCATCCACAGTGAATATTTATCAGGTTTGTACTTACTACTTTGATTATTCCTTGTCAACTTTTTGGGATTTGACTTAAAATACAAGTAACTAAATTGATTGTTAATAGTTTCACTTCTTCTTCTTCTATAACGACAACTAGTTAAAAGTAAGTATTGAAAATGGGGACTTACAAACCACGGAGACACTTTGACACGGAGTTGGATCTTCCGAGTTATGCAACATACAAAAGTTCTCCAACGGCAGGGCGTGTAGTGCTTCCTCGTGAATTTCAAATCCCCTACGACTATCCTCTTCCATGGACGTCTTCAACAACAACCGTATCTCAATTGCCGTCGGATGAGCCAGAAAATCGTCTTGTAACTCGGAATCATAATCGTTTTCGGTGTCTGGATGTGGATTTGGACGAAGATGACGGTGCTTATGCAACTTATGTGCCCATAACCTATCAGCTGCCACCGACAGATGAAGTGGAAAAGAATTACATCAAGACGAGAACAATGAATGAGATTGAGGAGAAGTCGGATGAATTGAAAGGCGACATTGGGCGCTCAATCCGACAACTTGTGCGAGGCAACGTTCATTGTCACCTTTGTAAAGCCTTCACAGAGAGTGAGAATGCGAGCAAGATTGCCAACTCGTCCCTCGCCGAGTACCACAAACTCAGTCATCACTATCAACCGCGATTGAATCCAGGATGGAATTTTGAAAACGAAATGTCAAGGCTGATGAGGCGACCTCATCTGAAGCCAGATGTTACCGATCTGGTTCATAATGAGTGGCAGTTGACAAATCCAATCCGCCGAGTACAATACGAGATCAATAGAAAAGCCATGGGCATGGATATCGATTCCAAGACTGTTCGCTCCAAAGATGGTCCCAAGTGGCTCACAAAAACTGAGTTCCCTGTCGATGAAGCCGAGATTCCCAAAAATAAGTTTAGCCGACCTGTTCATTTCAGCCAGTACTCGAGCACGAGATCTCCCGGAGATCATTTGCTTAGTGAATACAAGAGACTTCGCCGATCCAAATACATTGCGTGATTAGACGAAAGAGAGAGAGAGTACGTGAACGAGTCTATTTCCCCAGAGTCTCTACACACGGCCCACAATATCTATCGACATCGATATATTATAACTATTATATGTAATTGCACGATACAGTTTATTAATAATATCCTGAATCTATGGGATAAACCACATTACCTACCTAGATATATTTTCTGACCTTACGGTTTAATAGAAATCCATTTTCTTCTCGTTTGCAACTGTATCATGGGATTTATCGTGTCTGTCAAACAATTAAATTATGATTTACTACATATGTACTACTACTATACTATTACTGATATTATGTGAATGCTTGTATCTATTTCCCTCTAATAAACATGAAAAATGTGTGTCAGTCTTTAATTAGCACTCGTAATTGATTTCCCATGGGAGGAATCATTAAATTATTCTTTTTCGATTGAATATTAGGGAGATAAGCATTTTAGTTTAGTCTACTTACAAACATTTGTGTGTAACTAATCGTGAGACACAATGAGGATCCTCTTTATTTCTTCTTGCTGCACAGTAATAGTCATATGGATTTTCTTGGCAGGCTTTATAGAAGCCATTTGTAGGTTGATGGCATATACTAATAGATAGGATGAGTTAGGAATAAAGAGCTAGCAGAACAGGAACAGATGAGCAGATTCGAGACATTTTTCGTCGAAAAGAAGGAAATTCTCTTGTGTGTGGTGAGGACGATAGCGAAGTGAAGCAAAGCGAAGAGAAAGACTTCTCTCTCCAGCATCCTCCTTTTCTTGGCAAACGACACAAGAGTTTTGTCTCAAATCCCGAAAGGATGAAGACATATCACATGTCTTCCTCTCATGACCGCAACGCAACACTCTTACATACATCGCCAGTGCATGCATCCTGCCATGACATTTTACTCCACCACCACCACCGACTTCCTCTACTCTACATATACATACAGCCTACATATTACCAGAGTACAGAGACTGAGTCCTCACATTATAGAACAATCTGATCTGACTACCTCCTTCTCATTCCATCTCTCTTCCATCATTTTGGCTACGGCTTTTGCATTACGTGGGGATTTCCTCGCTAAATATTGCAATTACCTCCAGGATAGACTTAATTCGTTGCTGCACTAGCTACCTATGCCTCACCTGTCCTATTCTTTCCTCCACTGTCTCTTATTATTTATTATTTAGTGAAAGCACCTGCTTTAATCTGCCAAATTATTTGGTGGGAAGGAGCGTGTCAATTTTTGAAGGGCCTTCATTGTTTTTTCATAGAACAATTACCAAGGCCTTTCTCATAATTCCCTTTATGTTGCGCTCTAATGAAAATAATGCACAATGCATTTTCATTTATGATAAAGGTGAAAGAATGCTACATACTACTAAACCTAAACCTTGGGGAAAAATAAAGGTCCAAAAAGAGAAAACAAAAGGCAGGGAGCTCATGTACACCGCCAAAACGAAATCCCTCCAGTCCGTTGAATAAGATTGAAAAGCAAACCCCCCGCAACTCTATCACTGTCTTCTCGTGGCCTTAACTCTCGTACTTTGGATGTGTACCAAGTAGCAGAGCCTATAATGCGCTTATCCTCCGCATCTCTATACTTTCTCCCTTTTTATATGTATTCATGCGGAATTCTTCTAGTAACGTGACAGAATTCTTATATATAACCCTTCTATATAGTATATGTGACATGTGTGCACTATTTAGGGTATAATCATATTCTAAGATATATGATTGGTTTAGCTGTCGCTCCTGTCTACAGACAGATTTACTAGAACTAAAATGCTTCCGCTCTATACCTTTATAGTAGAATAGAATTTGTGGACGTCGTATGTGACTGCCTTTTAGATATCCTGCTCTCCGCTAAATATATTAATATATGGTGCGTGTCGTGTGTTTGACAAAGGTAAGAGGACGAGGAGTCGTAAAGGTTTATAGACTGTAGAGGGGGTTCCTATTGGAATCATTCTGATTTGTCTGAAGGAAGACATAAGATGTCTTATTGTTAGTTCAATCATCTCGCCGTCACTCTCATTATTTTACCCTTTCCCTTTTTTTCCTCTCAAATGGGATTCATATTTTATATTTGTTAGTTGGTAGACTTAGGGCAGCATGGTCGAGTCATTGCATTGGTATAATATTGCTTATATATGGTATCGTGTAAGTACCTATGTCTATAAGATATTTTTTTCATGAAGCAGTAAATTTTATTCAAGATGTAATTTCATACAACTTGAGAAGTTTCACCTCATTAGTTTTTGGCTGCTACCCGGTGAAAGACGAAAAATGGGAAATAGAAAATAGTTTGCATGGAAGGATAGTTCTTTAAAGTATGCCAAATAAATGCAATCTGTAAATAAAGCATTTCTACGCTTTTATTTAATTATAAATATAATGGCGGGATATATGGAATGTAGACACTGCGTCATACACATATACAGGGGGAGAGATTAATGTTTTTATATATATCTTTCGATAGACATTTATTACCAGGCTGTAGTGTATGGTGAAACTTTAAGTGCACAGTTGCCAAATGACATACGTCGGTAAGTGATAATAATTTCACACCACTACTGGTGCACGTATTTTTGTTCCGCAATTTTCTCCTCCAGAGTTAAAGTTTATAGAAGTTAGTGGAGTTGAGTTGAGCCGAGTTGAATATATGGCTACATACATATACAGTATCTGTACATGCTATTGAAAGTATAGTTAATAATATATATTTTTATCATCAAATGCATTTAGTAGAAGGTTGAATTATGGGATTTAGCGACAGACAGAACAGTATTAGAGTGATATCAAGAGAAAGCATAAAGTGTGACGTGAAAAGTGGTGCTCAGGTTTATTCTCTGTCAAAGAAAGACCATTATAATCTAAAGTGAAAGTGAGAATAGTTGGAAGAGTGAAGGAAAAGGCGATTTGACAAAGCTAAGCCATTACGTCTCCGTTTCACATGATGTGATTTAAATCATTCCTTCTTATGCTTTTCCAACGACGCAGTTCGTTAGTTTCCTTCTTGTACGGATTAAAAAGAATAAAAAGTTAAGGAATACACAGAGCAAAGAGAAAGTGTGATGCATTCACAGTAAACGTTCCGTTGAAGAAAAATAGAAATGAGAATCAGTTAAATTATACGTGTCTTGGTTGACTTTCTCTCTCTCTCTTCCTTTCCATTTTACATTTGATGAGGAGAGGCATATGCCTACTCTCTGACTTTTCCTCTTTTAAATAATATATTCATTTTTAAGAAGAAAAGCTTCTTTTTCAGAAAACTAATCTTAGATTAAAAAACTTGTGTCTACCTCTGCCTGCGTGAGTTTTATGGTAGCCAATTACTTGAAAAGTTAGTGCATCTCTTCACCAGTCAGAGCAATGAATTGATTTTTCCGAGAAAAAGATGGAGAATCTAAACATTGCATTCATGAATGTCTGCTTTGGAACAGAATACATACATATATATTCTATGCAAACTTTACGTGTTTTAGTAAGTATCTGCTAAGTTCAATGTGCTGCTCTCAGGCTTGTTATGCAAACTATTGTGGACGCTAACAATAACTAGTTGGATGGGCTCCATCTTTTTAGAATTTTTAAACAGCATATTATGCTAGCTACTTACATACAATCTAGTGTAGCTTCTTAGTAATTATTTACTGGCAACATGAGAAATTTCAATGAAACCCCATTTTTCAAAGAAAAATAAACTTTTCCCTGACTTAGATACGCAACTTACTACTTATATATACATACAAGTTATTCTTATTAATTTTTTAAACTTACTTTATTTATCAGAGAGAGAGAGAGAGAAGAAAACTTTCTCTTTTTCCCAATTCAAAAGGCAACAACAAGAAGGTTGTAGTTCCAAAGTTTTCATGTTTTTTGATGGGATGTTAGAGTGTATGGGGATTTGATTTGTCATTTGGATAAAAATCGATATAAAGTCAAGTGCAGTCAAGTGAAAGTCCCTCTTTAATGCACTCCTCCCTTTCTCCACGCTACTCTATTATTCTCAATACGTCCGTAGCATAACAAAACCATGTCGAGCAGGTATGTGTGGAACTTACTAATGAATGTTTCATATTTCCTTTGTGTCATACGAACACTTAATTGAATACAGTGCACTACAAAGGGGAATTATTATACTGTGCTGTGGTATGTAAAGTCTTTAATAGGTTCCTGATTGGAAGGGAGGCACAGTATAAATGATGATGATATACCAACGTGTTGACATAATGCTAGTTTATTTTCTATTACTCCACGACTATCCTCCTCTATTGTGTAATGATGACGGCTCAGTCAAACTGCAATATTATTTAGTCCCTCTATATAGTTACCACCACCATGTACAGATATTAATCGACAAAGAGTAGCAGAGACACAGAGACATGTCCCGCACACACGTTTCACGCACCATTCCGAATAGGAACTATGTTTCCTCACTCACAAGGGAGGTTAGCTGGCTTTTATGTCCCTAAAGTAAAAGTCAAGTCGACAAATGACATGACATGACAGCTTTGTTATTTCCTCAAGCTCCCCTTGTCACAGGTGTATTTACAAATCTAAACCGAGGATTTCACCCCTCACTTTACTACAAGCCACATGATGCCTTACACTATCCACATTGTTTCCCTTGTTCACCTTCTTCTCCTTCATTTCTCCACATTCTCTGCATCACTACTTACCACCATATATATATGACTGGAAATATTACACAACCAACCTAGGTACCTGCTACCTCTATTTCTTTCTATTATATTGACTCTCTTTTTCTTTCTTTCCTAAAGCATAGGCTATTCAATTTTTACATGTTTCAAAATATGTTACCCAACTGTGACTTTCTCCAATCAGACTAGTGACAGTGACTAAATCCAGATTTACCTCCATACTCTGTCATCCTACTCGGCACATAAAATACTTTTTACTCTCACACTTTCTCTAGTTAAGCATTCATCCATTTACTACTGAGGTATTGTAAGTGTAAGTACCCTCACTGTCCCTTAAAATGGGAATTGCACATTAACAGTGGGCATTTATTTATTTGTTTTCAATAGAAATTCTTTGATGTTGCATATTTGCATCCACAAATGGAAGAGAAAAGTTTTTGCTGATAAGGACATTAACCTTTGTTGAATATTGCAAAACGTCAATTAATGTTTTTTACCTTAGAATCGTTTTCGTAGTTTGTGCAAAAAACTCAACCATATTGCATTTACTATTGACAGTTACGGGTGCATTAGTTGCCTGTTTTACTTTCTCCGGACAATGTAAAGCAATGTTAGGAGTTTTGAGAGCTCGTTAGGTGTGTCTCTACCTAGTGGCACCTGCCTGCCCTTAGATAAAATGCAAAACTTGGTCTAATGCAAGGTTTAACGATACGCGTCTCCTGTTTTATTTATAACTTTTAGGCAGTGAGCTGAGGAGCGAGTCTGAGTACATACAAAGTAACGAGTTTTGCATTCAGTCAGTAGTTTCCAAAGTTTCATAATGATAATGATCTATCTTGTCTGATTGTGGGAGGGGTACTTGCTCTGTCTGATTTGACTTGCCACTACTTTCATAACTACATATCATACGTGGGTCGGGAGTTAATGGGAGCGCCCCAAGGAGCTTATGCTTCTGTCATATTGCTATCTATGTAGGTAGTGGTGGCACTGCACTTACAGTATAAATATAGAAGAAGAAGTCTATAGTGACACAAATCTAAGTAAGCTAAGGGTAATAGTAGAGCCATTGAGGGAAGTAGAGTCTCCAGTGGATGACTGTGTGCCAGACGGCAAAGACATCAGCTGTCACTTCTAGATGGTTACATACGACCAACGGCCTAGAATTCTTATGATATGACATGCTTGGAGAAAGTTCACTTTACACAGTGGAAAAGTCGAAATTAGCATAATATATTCAATTAGTTCCCTCACTCATTCTTTAAAGAGGTTAACTATCCAAATCTAGCTCTGTTGTAACGCCCACCTTAATATACTTTTCTCCAGGTGTTTTCATTTTGTCCCTTAGCGCACCTAAGTTATTTATGTCCTATAGCAATTCTCTCTTGGAGATTCGCTAGGATTTCTTGCGACGAATAATAATATTTATTACAGGGCATAATTTAGTTAGAAGTAAATACTTAACTAGGTCGTAAATCTTTGATGAAATTTGCATACGAATTTATTTAATTCACTCGGAAATTATGTTCTTTGAGAATATGCATCGAAGATATTGAGATGCAAGTTGAATTACAGGGTAGGACAACGAACAATTACCTCTGATGCTTAGTGAGACATGAAACCCTGTAGATTAAAAACAGCTTGCTCATGGTACAGGAAAGCAAAGAGAAAGCAAACCACAAGAAACAAGTTGGAAAGGAGAAACAAATATGTATCACGCTAGAATGCTTTTATTTACTGTTATTGTTATGATTCTTTTCAGTTTACTCTTGCTTTTCTTTACATTTAGTAGAGTAGTGATCTGCACTACTATATCGTATGTCTCTATGCATGTGAGCACAATGTGAAAATGTATACAGTGTCGGGAATTGTACATTGTGCTCTCGCTGTAGTAACAATAGGAGGAGATTCCATCAAATCTTTTAGTATTGCATGTTCTATGCAGTTGTTTCTCTTCGCCGTTTTTTCCAAGGAATAGATGAAAGAAGTAGGCACGCATCAAACTACATTTTCTCTCTCTCTCTCACTCTCTCCTCTACACAACGAGCTATCGTGTCGTAATACTAATATTCTCTACGGAGCTTCTTCAACCTCCAAGGCGTTTCGTTATTGGTTTTCTTTTTTACTATATCACTATTTATATGTATGTACGGATGCATTTCTTTTCCTGTTTTTCTTCGAATGTGTATGCTATCATTTCTTTTCTGTCCCTAAATGTATGTGTACCTTGTGGGTGGTTTATATAGCCATGTAAACATCGTAAATGTATAGTCAGCAAAAAAATGTTCGAGGAAAAACTTTCTTTTACAGTTGCTTCCTTAGTAGATAGACACACGTATATTTTTATGTTTAGGATGCTACTGGAGAGACATTGCTAGGAGATACCTAGCTAGCCAGAAAGTGCGTGTGCTGCTGCATGCGTTGTACAAGTAAGTGTAAGTGTGTAGTTTTTGTAAAGAGAGCACAAGTGTTAGTTTCTTTTTCCCAAGTCACTTTCATTGTGTTCCATCGTGCGTACATATTGCGTTTCTCCATTTTTACGACCATTTATATACTCTTGAAGTTGCCGTCAACCTTTCCTTTGATTTTGACTTTTTTACTCTATAAACTTATATTAGCTACATGTGAGTGAGTGTAGTACACAGAAAATATCGCCATCCTATCCACCACTCACAGCAATTGACTTTGTCAATGCTTTACTTTACTACTTCTTGTCATTTCAAAATCCCTAAGCATCTCTTAGGCGGACGATTGAGGCGACAATATGACTTCATTAAAATTGCCCAAAGAGCTAAAATCTCTCCATGTCCTTTAACTGCTACATTACCTACATGTATTACTGTCCTTTTACTTTCTCCCCTCTCTACCACTTTCCTTCTTAACACTGATACATGCACACTCCTAGTGACTTTTATGGATTTAATGAGTTTCTTGCCCATTGACTAGTGCCATTCTATGCGCCTGAGTATATCAGGTGTATCCTCTTACTTTTACCTAATGTTATCTTATCTAGCTTACTGCTACTGCATTCTAAGTTGAAGGTTACCTTTATTAGCCATATTGCCCCCATTAAATATCCCCCTAAATATAGAGCTCCCTCTCGTAACAATTTCCCTACATTACCTTACACATGAAATGGGGGAAATCTACGGTGTCCTTCTTGAGTATTGTCAATTTAGAATTTGCATAGAAAATAGTGTATCAACAAAATTTGCAAAATTAGTGAGCACTGTAATTCAAAAAGATATTCTGTGGACGATAATAAAAATGGTATTATTTAATGTTAAGCATTATAGTAATTAGCTGTTACTTAATCATCTTTTTTGAAATAACTGTAATGGGCTGTGTAATTAATACAGATCAATATTCTTATGATGGCCGTTGGAATAGGAAAAAAGGTATCCTTGAGATTATTGTGCAAATAGCAAATATCCAAACGACTTGTCAAAACGTAGGATTATTTTCATTTCTTTCTGTCGGCATTGTTTTTCCTCCACTCAGTCTTGCCAATTCCAATCTCGTCTGTGGTTTTTGTTGTTAGTTTTTCCTATTAGGACGCTCAATGCCCGAAACAGACTTTCCCCTGATTTCTTTCATCTGTATGCTGCTGTGGCACTTACACTAGTGTATTGTATTGTATTAGGACAGATTTTTCTTTCTGTCAGACTTACTGCGTTTATGATGTGCATCTGTAAATAGTATATCTATTGATATAGAGGCTGTGGTAGCCCCTTTTCCACCTATAGCTCTTATTTACAGTAACTGTGTGTAGTGCGGTAGACAAGTTCCAATTTCGGACGTAGGTTCATGTATGATGTGAATGCATTTATCTGCACTATTCTCTTCTTGGCTAACTAATATGTAGTGTACAGCATAAATGTCTTGTCCAGCTTATTTGTTATATGTCTAATGTTACAACTTCATATAAGCGGACTGTGTAAGTTTAGAAATGTGTGTATAGAGCAGAGCCAGTACGTGGTTTCCCTAACTCTCCATCATACATAACAGTCTCACAAAAACCAAAGTCCTGTCAGAGAAGAGTGCATTAGGAACGACTTTCTCTTTGGCATTCCAATTTGTTTGGCTTGCTTGTTTTTTGGGTGCAATGTTCTCCGGGGATTACTTTTTCCTTTCTCCAGCTCCAGCATTGGGCTTTACGTTCCCTTTGCAAAGATTTCAAGTTTATTTAGTCCAACTTGAGAGTCTGATAATGTCTGGCTGTGTACCTACCTGATTTACTCATCTCAAAGAACAATGCTACCCTTTTAAACCCATTTCTGAGAAGAATTGATACCTATTTACAGTTACTTATCCAAAAAGTAGCCAAATAAGATACTCTGGAACTTTCAATGTACTCTCTTTTGGATAAGTACCTACCTTGCCTACTTTTATTCTTGAAGCGACCTAATTTAATTTAAATCTATTTTTAAATCCCACATATAGTTACTGTATAGTTATATAATAATCTACATCGGCTGGCTACATAATTGAGTTTACATTTTATAGTAGATCTTATAAATAGAATTTTTTTTGCACACTACGTAAGGTGCTGTAGGAAGTGCATTAAAGGAAGTTATGTAATGTTGGATATATATTCAAAAATTCATTTTATTGGCAAACAACATTTCTGTAAGTACAGAGCGTAGAGAACCTTTGATTTTCTGTGTAGCACTAATACACGTATGCATAAGTAAAGGAATATTTTATCCCTTTCCCTTGAATCCTTGTACAGTTAGTAATGCAATACAGCAGCCTCCTGTTGTTTGTAGTGCATAGTTGCTAGAATTTCTCATGGGAAATTTTCGAAGAAAAGTAAGTGCATTACATATTAAGAACATTGTGTACTCACATATGTATGCACGTATGTTGAAACGATTTCTTCAGATAGTTCTCCAAGAAAAAATCCACTGGTTGACTTGGCTGTTGAATGCGAACCTAATGTCTACTCCCTCCCATTCTGAGGTCTTAACAATCCATCTTTTTGTCCTAGTATTGGAATTCATGCATAGCCAGTTTTCTTTAAAGGAGAAAGTTTCGTGAAGCTCTCTCTCTCTCTCTCTTTCTCCCTCTTTCTCTCTGCACACAACTCCGACATGCAAGAAAGACAAACAAAACTAATGAATCATCTCCGATAAGCTTTTACTTTTGCTACAGACCGTTTCAAATAACTTACCAGGTAAACTGGTAATATTTAAAATGGTCTTTCAAACCAGCATAAACCTGACTATTATATCATAGAAAGCCTAAAATTATTTTCAGTCCATCCTGAAATGACGTCAAAAAATTATTCTCCACTTTTCTCCTCAAATTCTTCAGACTCAGAAAAAATGTCACAATTACTATTTATTTTGGCTCCAATTAATTACTAATCTCGTTTAAAGATAGTAGTGTGCCGATAATATTACTATCAACCCAAGGATAGTAGACACTCCCCTCCCCCCTCCCCCGCCCACTCCCAACCTATCAACGCTATCAACCATAAATAAGATCTATAAATTGATTCATTGAATTTATTTAAAGGAGTAAATTTTTTCTGTTAGGCCAATTGATCCAATTAAATTGGGATTTTTATGTAATATTTTTTCCTATATTTTTTGCTATTGCTTTTGATGATTTAGGACTTAGTAAGAAATAAAGTGCATTTATTGATAGTAGGTCTCGCGTTGCAAAGTTGGGTTGAAATAAATACGGCAATTAGGGCAAAGTGGGCTTATTGTATGACGCAAGTGAATNGGGCAAAGTGGGCTTATTGTATGACGCAAGTGAATGGCGGATACAACTATACAATATTTCTTAAGATGTATATAATTTGGAATTTGGTCTTGGTACTAATGTTATTAGAGAGAGAGAGAGTGGAATGACTTGTAAATTGGAAAGTAAGAAAAGTCTGGCAATAGAGCCAAACTGAGAGGAGGCAATAAATTTAAGATTCAATCATAAACCATTAGCTTTAGAGAGAAAGGGCAATTTCTAACTGGCACAACCAATAAAAGCCATCATCACATCACATCACGTATTACCTTGTAGTATTTTTGTAGGAGCGGCAATGCAATCTTCACATTCTCCATTATGTCCCACATCATATTACAAATAGATGTAATGCAAGTAATAGAGATCTAGGTAGCTGCGGTGCGGGACTTTCTTCTGCTCTTTCAATGACTCATGTACATTCCTGCTTGGCAATGTACTATTTTATTTCCAATAATTTCTCGGATTTCCTCTGTGTGTTCGTCCCAGCAGAGTTCTAAAGTACACGTCTGCCTTCCAATGTGATTTCGTGGCTGGATTCGACTTGTTCAAGGTGAAAGTGTACTCCAACAGAGACATATAAAGAGAAAGTAAACCAATCCACATCCACCCCTCCGCTTTGTCGTTGTCGTCAACCGAATTCTTTCCTTCCACTGGGTATTCCACTAAGTACCAATATAGCCAGACTAGTATCTCCTCTTTTCATCTCTCTGTCCTTTTTTCTACCTGCTCGCTCCTTGCCTCTTGCATGTATCTGTCGTGGAGTTAGTTGGTTGGCCCTCATTCTAATAGCATGTACAGACTTACAATCTTCCGAGGTGTAATATAATAGTTCCAATGAGACAGTTCATGTGGAAAGACAAGTTTTCCCAGAAAGTGGAACAAGACAATATTCTATAGGACTATATGACTATAGCATCTAAGGCCATTCACATACTATGGCTACACACACCTTGAGAACAGAGCCAGTCACCTTAGAACTTTTCCCACAGTTATGCTACGTGACTTGACATTCCCTCCTGCCACCCCATCCAAACCTATCTATTTGTCTATCTACAACTCATATTCTGTGAATTCCCATTACCTACCACATATTTACCATCACCTATATAGAAGTACAGATATATGCATAAGTGAAAGCCCTACACGCTGAGTCAGCTCTACTGTAAATCTCTGTCTTGAGAAAGCAAAGAAAGTTACCTATAAACTATATGGTAACTATATAAGAATATATGCAGGGTTTAAAGTATATGGCATTAAAGAAGGAAATAATAGATAAGAGAGAATCTTGAGATTTGTCGATGTAGTGGCTAATATAATATTATAATGTGTATCAATCTACTTATGATGTGTACTAATAGTGTTCTACTTATGTCTGGGGAAATGGTTGTCAGAGGTATAGAGTCGTAAGTAGGCTAGAATATTCGGAAATGATAGCTAATGTAAGATAAGCTGTCTGTCTGTCTGGTAAATGAGATGTAAGGCAGTGGGTAAGGTTAGGTGAGTGAGGGATCCGATGCTAACTGATGTGATGTGCCTTGGTTGATGTGAAGGGAGAGGAAGGTGATTGTGTGAGCTGAGTGAAAACTGAACTATGAACTAAGAATGGGAGTAGGGAGCTAAGAGAAAGCCGGCGGAGAAGGTAGAAAGGAACTTGTAATGTTCCTTGTAAAGAGAGAGAGAGAGAGAGAAGCTTGGCCATTACTGCCTTTCCTCCACCTTCTCAATTGATATTGGAATTGGTGGGAAAATTTTGATGTCTTTCTTAAATGGACCATTCTGGCGCTGTGAATTGCACTCTCCGGTGAAAGAGCACTTAGAGTAAATGGCAGTGGCAGCATTATATCTTCAATGGGGTCCACGCTACCTTAGCCTTCACTTGAGCATACCAAACCAAACACACTGCCGTGGCATTTCAATGGCTAACTCATAATACACCTATACTCCTTTCTCTCTCTCTGCACCTTTCCTATCTAAATTCCCAGTTCAACGGATACTTTTCCATAGACTCCGAGGCTAACCTCTTCTTTCTGCTCTGTCTACTAATGTTGACTCCGTTAGTCAGATATGTCGGATCTTAGGACGTGTAACTACATACAAAGATAACATATTTCAAGAATTCTGTCAATTTTCTCCTGCGGTTTTCCCTCGCACAAAGGAAACTATGAAAGAAATGTAGGCGCATTAAATTAGCAGCGGAATGCTTTCAACTAAAATGCCCACCTATCTCCTTTAATACATTTATTAGATAACAATAAAAGCAGGCATCTTTCAAATCTATGTGCTCGAATCATTTCACGTGGATTGGTTGGATCTACGAGCAAATACTTGGTGAAAGCTAAAGGGAAAATTTCCTTCCTCGACTTTCACTCGTAGGAATAAAGTGAGAGAAAGGAGTTTTATAGTGCTCCAACGTATGTGCACATGATTTGTATTGAAATGCAAAATGTGCATTTGAAGTGTCCATTTTGTAATAGGATTGTTGGTTTGGTGGGATAAATGGGAGTGTTGTTGAATGTGCACTTCGTACATCATAACCATTAGCATCCCTAATTATCTTTCAATGAGTTTCTCTACAAGGAGAGGATTAGTGAGACGGGAGGGAAGGATTCCATTGTAAATACTAAACTCATGTTATGTGATGTTAGGAGGAGATAGCTGACTAGCCAAGCCGAAATGTAAGCACTTAGACACTGCTGCCTTCCCACTACTCACTCTCCAGGCACACACACACTTTCCCTCGCTCTCTCTCTCTATTTCGTTGACAGAAGGATTATTTCCATACGTTTTTCCTTTTGTTTCCTTTTCATTAGTTCTTCTCATCCTTTCCGTTTGCTTTAGAAGAGCATGCCAGAGTCTAGTGGACGATGCCTATAAACTCTTGCTCCACAATGTGAATATTTTATTTTTCCTATACTCCTGCTCAGTACTTTTAGTATGTACATATGTATAATCTTTTCGGTTTACAGGGTAAAAGTGCTACAACAGAAAGCATATAATATTATAGCTACTTAGTTATATAGCAATATTAGTGGAAGCAAAACAAAAGCCTTCCTCGCACTTTAAACTACGTCTAGTGTACATAATGTGCGTGAGTGTGTTTTACTTTGCCATCCTTCCCTCTCTAAAGCTACTGCAGTCATTTTAAGCTAAGTGGTCATTATGCAATCTGGTTGGATGGCTCTAAGTAGATATACATACATACAAAATACTGAAACACTCACGAAACGCTATTTTCTATAGTATAACTCCCACGTTTTTGTGACGATGCCGTGAAAATCCCTAATATGACTTGTTTTATAGGTAGGTACCTACAGTGTTGGGATATGTATGCAAAAGTACAAAGAATTGTATCTTGTTTGTTATAAGAGCACCTTCTCCAATAATGTCCTTCTCCCTAAATGTTCTTAGCCTTCATGGAATATGGCGAAAGGTGAAACCAATCACATCGCGAGAAAAATCCCGACACGAGCTGAAAAGCAGCGAAGTCTCTTTATGTACTCCATAAAATAGAAACCTAGCTAAAAGGATAAATTGTAATTTCTATTCATCCGTGAAAAGCGATGCAAAATCTCATTTCAATACTTTTTATAAAAAGTTGATATTAAATAAAAATAATTAAGCATTACTTTTGTAGGTTTTGAGGTCGGAGATCAGCTTGTAGCGATGTTGATACCATTAATTATACTTTTTACTGTTTGAGTTTCGTGTAACCTCAAAGGGCAGCGGTCAGGGAAGTCTAGTATAAATAAATAATTATTTATACTAGACGGCAAAAACCGCGCGGTAAGTGGCTGGCACGAAGTGCCATCTTCTTGAACCGCGTGGAATTTGGAGGTCGATAATTGCAATTATGCCAGCACAAAGACTGTGCAAGAAATTCTGAGAGGTTGCTTTCGGCTGCCGAGTATGAATTATAATTATTATGAATGTAGTACATAATAGCATTACTTACTATATTAGGTAATTGTACCACCAGAAAGTAAAATTAATTGTAGTTCCAATATCCATAATACAAAAGCAAATTTCATACCTACTCCAAAATTTTTCAAAAAATAAATTTTTTCCGGTCTTTTTGTATAAGTGGTGAGTGGTTTCACCTCTCAGTAAACGTAGGCGAGTGCTTTCACCACTTTCGCTACTTTTCTTCCTAATCCGCCAAAAATTACACGGCTTGGCTTCTAGTCCACTGTTGACTGTAGCGTGGCTAAACTGCCTAATTGAATTTCTGTTGACATTTCTTTTCTGTCGCAGTCGGGCTACCAGATGGGATAATTACAACGCCTGTGTACTTGCCACATAGCACGTTTTGTGCGACTATACTTAAGTAGTGCAGTCAGATTACAGTTCATTCCAGTTTAGAGGGTAGGGAGCGGATTGTTGCTAAAATGCTACATGGAGATATCATGTTGTAATTTAGTTTAAGCACAGGCAATTTGTCTATTTTACTTGTATTATTATGAACAATCCTTTGCCAAGTGCTAGGGAAAAGTTTCATAAACAGATGAAATATAGTCACACAGTTTGAAACTATACTAATAATACTCTGGGCTCCATATACTTTTAGCTATTTGTATTTTTTACCGAGAGATTTCCCAAGCATCTAGTTAAGTAGCATCATTATGATTTTAAGCCTTGGGAAATTGGGATGACATAAGACTGCCGTTGCTATCATTATAAGTAGCAGTTTTAGTTATTTAAATGAGCAGATTGTTCTTCAGCTTCATTAAATATCAAGCATTAACATTTTATCTAATGTAGATTGTTGTATACAGGGGTTAGGCATTTAAACTAGCATGTGGGCTAGCTAAGGACGCACTTGAAAATATTGAGATGATTTTAATCTGTTTCCGAAAAGCGATGCTTCGAAAACGCAAAGTGAATTCTATTTAAGCCGCTTATAGGCACTTCACTGTCTACTTCTTTACACTCGACTTGGCTTTCTATTTGTATAAACAATCGGCTCTTGACTTGAAACTTCTCTGCATTTCCCCATCCCTTTCAATTCTATGTAAATTGTTAGGAATGAAACTAAATATTACGATGCTCCTTTGACTGTGAGGAGCATTAGGGTGTTTGGATTGAGCAAGGATCGAAAGATTTTCAATGTACAAATGAAAGGAACAAATGTTAGGGCCTGACGTGCTTATTGTCGGACTAATAGGGAATGACATGCATGCGAGGCAATGACTACTAAACTACAAAATCCATCTATCTTTATAAAAATGGAAGATTTCAAGTTGCCAATTTGGATGTGGATAGAGTTGGGAAGCGAAAATTTTGTTCAAGACATATTTCACAAGGAAAGTGACTTCTCTCATTGCAATGTCATTGAGGAAAGTTTCTCTATCAAAGACAAGTATTTGGCTTTTATAGAGGCCGAGTCACATTGCTCGCTATGTGAAATAAAGTAAACTTTTGCACTGGAGTCACGCTCTAGATGATTGCCTATAATGTGAAGCGACGTGTTTTAGTCGTGCCAACCTTCTCACTTTCTCCATACTAGATACTATATGCGTATAATGAATGACGAGGATATTTGGCGGAGAAATATATGTACGGGACGATTCCGGGGGAAATAGGAATTCTATGGGGAAGGATGGATGTGCTTTGTGAATATGCACATAAGAGATAGCATGTGCACTGCCAGTCTCTCCATTATTGATTACGATTGCATTAAATGGCTATGCAAAACACAGTTTGTATAGTTTGTCTTTACAGCTGTCATGTCAAGGTTGGATTTGTTTCCGTAACCAGTTTAGCTTTCTTTTCACTCTCAATGCATTCATTACATTTTTACGGTAGTCGAGTCTGTAAAGCTCCGTTTTTATTGTTGTGTAAAGCTCACAAATGAAAAGGGAAGGCATGCAGACAATTATAATTGGTTTCAATGAAAGCTTCAGAACATATTTTAAAAGTCACATTTAGCCGATATAAAAAACGTGTAATTCTTTTCTACAAATGTTTAGCAAAGCAATAAAACTGCCAAAGAAAGGCGGAGAAAGTTTATGCTGTCTGTGTTTGTATGAAACAGAAATTCATTACTATTATGTAGCCCACAGTCGTCTCCAGTCGAATAAGTTTCCACTGATTAAAAAGATAAAGTTGCACTCTATTGCTTTCCTCGAACTTCCTATATATCCACACATATGTACTCCCACCATATAACTAAATACAAATCCTACTGACATACGCTAGCCTATTTCTCTGTGTACTCTTTCTTCCCCCCATTTCAACATATTTTAGACACACATACCTATACAATGCATTTACCAACTCCATTGCAAGTAATTTACGTTTTCTCCACTCCAACATTTCTATATATGTGATATACACCTATCAAATTTAGTAGCCATAAAGGATCTTATATATATAACTAAATATGTACTAGTAGCCTTTTTTACCAATTGCAAAGTATATCTGCAACTGAGAGACAAAATGCATTAAGCAATATATCCCTTGTCCTTTTTGACTTGAAATTGATAGGGAATTTGAGATGATCGTTTGTCTACACAATCTTGTAAAGCTTTCAACAACAAATTCTACTACATTCATTTATGTACACATGTGGCTCTACGGAGAAAATGGACAAAAATAGGGAGAGGTTGGGACAACGTGTTTGGTTTTCGATTGCCGGTCACATAAAATAGGACTGGAGGGATTTTGGATTAGGATTGAGAAGAAACTGAGTCTCTCTCCCACTCCCTGTTACACTCCTATTTTATATCTTATCTACTTACTTAGTATAGATATATTATACTATGTGGGTATATAGCATAAACTTTCTCTTTTGAAGCGTAGTAAATGGACGGAACGTTCTTAGGGAAAGTTATACTGGAGATAATTTACTATATCTATTGACAATGGCGTGTGTTGTTAATTTACAATGTACATACGTCCATTATTAGAAAAATATGCTCCTTTTGTAGAAAGCTCTCAGATATAGCCAGCAATAACATGTTGTTTGTTTATTTTGTTAAAAAAAATAGGTGCATACGTACTTACTAAGAACTGAGTTATTGGTAAACACTGAGAAAATTTTATGCCTGTTTACCAATTCCTGTGTAAGTATTTTTGGAAGGAAATTTAGATTCTCTTTAGTGACTACGGACAAGGTTTAGGATGAAGTTTAAAATTTGTTTGTAAACATTAGAGAGGGGGATATGGTAT
>JABASI010001236.1:0-26899 GCA_019776505.1 Tomocerus nigrus
GTGTGTACGGCTGAAATTGCAGGAAGAAACTGAATGTCTCAAATTGATTTCCAATTTCATATAGGTAACACAATTAAAATTAAACTAATAGAAATGAAGTTCTAAGAATGTCATTTCAAAATGAATCGGAGAAACGAGGAAATAAGTCAAAGTACCGAATTGATTTTAATCCATCGATAGAGAATTGGATAAGTTCGTATAGATAAGTCTACAATCTTTTTCAAGAACTCAATAAGTTGTACGACTATGAAAAGAACTATAATTGAATGGAAAGGAAAATAAGACCACTTGTAATTGCTAGTGAAAAAGTCTAATGTTTCACTAAAAAGATCTCTTTTATCTAAATCGAAGATGACATTATTTGATTTGACTTTGACATCATTAATATCGAGCTCCAGAGAATTTCATTTCATACACCTAATATGCATTCTCATATTAAATGCATTTACATAGGGTACATTACATGTAGATGTTATTATGCCTTTAACAGTATTTAATTCCGGGGTAGTGCAACATCAGAAAAGCAAACCAGTTATGTTTAGTTTAACGTGTGTGTATGTTTCTTTAGGTAGAATGCTTCACTGCCTCACCTCAACCTCACGTGAGTTTACTGGACTCAAGGAAAAATCAAATGAAAACTGCACGCCCGAAACTTACTTTCACTTGGATTCGGGATCACATCACATCAGAAAAGACATCGGATATGAAATGACGTAATGTAGCATAATATTCACATTTCAATTGCTCAAACGAAACAAACTGTTACTGAGGATTATATAATGACTCCACTATTTCCTCGTGGAAAAATTTTCGAAAGAAAGCAACTGAGCCAAAAATAACAGAAGAGGAGACTACGATTTTATATCCACGAGGACAATTTCAGGAACAAATTAGGTAGTTTTTAATTTTCGACTTTAAATGTACATGATGGAACAGAAAACGGAACTGGGCGCAATTTACAGCAGATTTAGTTTTAGGTTTATTCAGTTCATGGAAATTGTGAGCACTCACAAGGCAATCAAATGACAAGACAGGAGCCGAGCCGAGTCTGTGACTTGACTGAAGACCAAAGCAGATTTTCTTAGCAAATGCAATACTGTGAATCCCCTATCTCTGCTTTTGCTTTGCTAAGGGGAGAGGTTTAGACTAGATAGCGAGTAGGAAATAGTTCGTCTATACCACATCCATTCAGCACATACGAGTACGAGACGACACTAAAGGTCCTTACGGTACACAGTACATAACCGAGAAGCATGGACGTATAATATTACTGTATCATCAACTCATCTATAGACACCTCAACTCTATAATAATACCATGCCTCTTATGTGTACCGTGTACCTAGCCCAAGAGTCAAACCAAAAAGTAGGCATAAGGACTTTCTAGCCACCGTGCGTGCACTGTGCACACACGATGTGGACGTATATCAAGAGCACAAGAAATTTGGCAAACCTGTAGGGGGCGGTAGAGCGTTCGTTTCCAGTCTCGTGCCACACGAAGAGCTCTTGCTGGGGCTGGCTGTCACCGAGGAACCCGAAGATGATGCTTCGTGATGCGATGGTGACAAGGAGAGAGAAGATAAATCCGAACCGGGGAAGTCATGTTGATGATGATGACTGTGTTGATGATGAGGATGGTGGTGGTGGTGATGATGAGGATGATTCAAGTGCTGAAGAAAAGGGACACATTGAGTTGATCCTGCGGAAGAGGTTGGTGATATAATTCCCACCTGTGGTTGAGCATGAGGAGGAAATTTGGATGTTTGTGGCTGTCCGCGAGACGGGCCCGCTGGACATAATTGCTGAGACTGACTTGTAGGTGCTCCATTGTTTGCTCCCGGAACATGTGGTGTCACCGTCACACTGTTTTGTGTCACCTAAACAGACGGAAAAAAATATCCCATTTTAGCACTGTTTGGGAAGTGTACGTTACCTACATCGATTTCCATATGCATTTTTTACAAACACAAATTGATTTTACATGCTCGATGATGACCTGGCAAAATTCTTTGGTTCCTGACATATTTTTGTCTCATTGTCTAAAGATGCGCTTTTCAAGCTTTTCCAGTAACACCCGGAACATGTGGTGTCACCGTCACACTGTTTTGTGTCACCTAAACAGACGGAAAAAAAATCCCATTTTAGCGCTGTTTGGGACGTGTACGTTACATCGATTTCCATATACATTTTTTACAAACACAAATTGATTTTACATGCTCGATGATGACCTGGCAAAATTCTTTAGTTCCTGACATATTTTTGTCTCATTGTCTAAAGATGCGCTTTTCAAGCTTTTCCAGTAACTCTATATAAACAAACAGGTGTCCACGAAGTGAAATCATATTAATAGCTCCATATTATCGTACCATAAATACAAAGACAGTTGTGAAAGGATGAGTTTTACTGTATTAAAATTAAAAAATCATTCATGTAAATCAGGGTACATAGTACATAGGTAGTATAGGTACCTGTACCTAATAATTATTTAATAGTAGTATTACTATTATACTATATCATACTAGAATTAAGTGACATGATCGCAGTTTGCTGAAAGTGAATATTATGCTTAAAATTGTCATTCTCGTCCTCGTCAACTCACTGAGGAAGCAAATCACGTTGTTAGTAATTAATAACCGTTCTAAACCTACCAATCTCGTTCGTCTAATGGAATTTTAAAATGTTTGTTATGGCTTATCACTCTAAATTGTTCTCGCGTATTGACCTGGGGCACTTATACACATATCCTGCTAAATAATAAATATTCTATAAGACCAAAATACCATTATTTCAGCAAATCTGTGTTGAAAATTTTGAAATCAACTAGGTAAATGCACCACAACGGCCAAATACTCCATTCTAAGAAGGTACACCTATTTATTCATAATACATAGGTATATTGAGGTAGATGTTTACATTTACATTGCAGCAACGAAGAGTACTGTAATATTAAGTGATTGGAGATAGCAGTATTTATTATACGAACTTGAATGCACTACTGCATGTGTGTGCATACTGTGTGTGACTCTTTTTGACAACAAATATTCACCGAAAGGTACAAAGTGCAATTGCATGAGAAATTATTTGATAAAATGGTATTGCCCTATGAATATTTTATTTCTGCCGTGAGGAAATCTTGCGATATTACTATAATGTACTGTTTTGGTCACTGAAGATTTATGTCATATTCATGCAGTTATCAAGAGGAACATTATTATTAGTTTTACTCGTGAATTTAGCCAAGCGTTGTGTCTGAGAAATTATCTTGTGTTTTCATGATTACAAACTCATTGATATCATACCGTTTACAAGGTCTTCTTATATAGGCATTGTATGTTCCATATTTCATGTAGGTGGTATTTACAAGGTCCAGTTTGAACTAGATACGAAAGCTAATGCTAATACTGACATTTCACACAGCCCCCTCATTATATATTTTTGCAGTGGGAATAGTTGGATTACACAGTAACGTAAAGTAAGGTATCTGATAGAAATTGTTTTTGCGTAGGAATCCCTGCATTAAGCTTTCTATGCTTTCTCTTCCACGTAACTCATTTTGGTTGGATAAAGATCGTACAGCAACATTGAGTCAGTAGCATATGACTAACATTGAATTAACCCACACAACTTAACAGTGTCTGGAGAAGGAGCTCTGATGTCTGATGTCTCATTTCGATATTCGTTAGCAATAACAACACTTTGGGTAGAGATAAATATCATCCCACGCAAAATACATATGCATACTAGAGATTCCGAGCTGCTCATTAAACTGTATTCCATAGAATAATTAATTTAGATATTTATCACCTGTCATAACATCACTTAATTCACCAAGATTTCATACAAATATTTCGAAATTAGTTACTTTTAACCAATCTAAAGCCCTAGAAAGTAACCTTCTTCTTTATACTCTCTCAAGGGAAATTCAATAACTCAGAACAATTCAATCTACTTTATAGTAGACTAAAAACCTTTAAAAAATATGTTCTGAGAGTTCTTCTATTATTTGTTTAAAACAAGTACGTTGTTACGTTAGAGTTTATATAGGTAGGCTGAAATTTGAACCAATTTGATCAAATTAGACTCATCAAGTTATGAAAGGATTCCTTGTTGCATAAGTGTTGTTTGCTATTGTATTCACATCTTGCTTGAAAGCACTGTGTTGTAGATTGTAGACTTACTTAGAACTACACGCGCGTCTACTACATATACCGAAATAGAAAAGAGTGGGAACCATAAGAGAAAATTACTGCGAATTACATGCAGGGCTTCAAATCTTCGTTTCGTTCGGTGAGACATAGATGTAATGATGTAACTTGCCCCAACTAAATCGTAATTACAAAAACATCACACGTCATGCATCACCATTAAATAAACAGCCCAGCTATACTACCAAGTAATATTAACAATCAATGATGTTTTGAAAGATTGTTTACCGAATAACATCCCACACGCTCATTTGTATACATTAATAGCATAATTAGTTAATTAGTAGTGATATGCATATTGGACTTTGAATACTACACTATGTACTTGTCTATGATTTTGATTAGGTACACTAATTGCATAGGACATTTATTGCATTGCATTACTATAAGGTATGCTAGCTGTGTTCATTTGAAGGTGTTACCCGATAAATAGAGTTTCTAAAGTTTTCATTGTTTAAAATAATATTCTCCGTTTGTACTGTGCTGTTAATAATCTCCGAATAAGAACAATGACCCTTGGCATTTCCAAATATTGCAGTCTGGTTGAGGCTTCTTTATGTATTCCTTGCATATACCCAATTGATCCTTTGAAGAAGTCTAGGAAATTCTAAAACAACTGCTGCGACTCTAACTGATATTAACATTAAGTACAAATGGTGAAAGTTGCCCTTTATAAATGTGAACACANTCTAGGAAATTCTAAAACAACTGCTGCGACTCTAACTGATATTAACATTAAGTACAAATGGTGAAAGTTGCCCTTTATAAATGTGAACACATACACAGCTATGATGAGTAGACCCTACCATATTGAGACAGAAATTTTCCCAATCGTGTACCTTATGAAATGTTAACAGACACTACTCTCTAAATCTTTCCTATTAAATTATAGTGAGGGTGTAGATTGAGTTTCTGACAAATATCTTGATTTATTAGGCTAGGACATTTAATACCATGACCATCGAAAATATTTGAGATACAATGTTAAGTGCAGACATGTTAGTGGCTATTTATAAAATACACTACATATTCACAAAAAGCTAAACCAATGATCCGTACCTCAGTTTTTATTAGCAATTATGGTGTTAAGACGAGACAACTTGACATGAGACTTAAATATACTATTTTATTATTTTACGCTGTGCTCGGCGCTTTATTTGAATTGACTTCTGATATTCATAACCTTCTACCCATCAAAACCTGTGTTCAACGGAAAACGGGGTTATGGACTATAGCCCTTTACATATGGCATGTAATGTATCCGTTTGTAATGCCGTATTAATTCTTCTTGGCACGAAATGCGTCAATTTTATATCAATTATACAAAACATGCTGAGGGTATTTCATTATAGGATGAAAGTACAGGGAGGCAGATAAGATGATTGGGACAGCTGTTGTTTTGGTTGCTTTTTCGATAATAACTTTCCTATTACAAATTCCTTGCCTTTTTCTTTTCTTCGGAATTATCTAAGTTATCTATATCCTCTGTATACACAACTATAACATTAACCTCTTCTTTGTCCTATGTCTAAAAATAGGAGTTAATGTCCATATTATATAATTACCAGGATGCATACAATATACGCAGAAAGAGAAAGCACTACACAAAGGATTTATGAGTGTACCAATGGTATAAGTATATTGGAGAAAGTTATTTTTTGTCTTCTAAGTTTCTCTGCGCCTAGAGAGAGACTACTGCAATGGTCTTATCTAACTTGGGGGCCTACATTCGCTTTTCTAAACCGTCGAGTGTTTACCTTACCTCGTTTAACATTTAAGATTTCCATTTGTGTGGGCGGATAATAGAATCTGCTTTCGTCTAGATTATACATATACATTTTTAATGTGCTATGCATACAAGATACAATGGCGTAGTTCAGTATTATTAAGCTGCTACGCAAATAAATGCCTAGGTACTTATTTATAAATGGTACGAAATATGCATGTACACTTTACCCAGAAATACTGGTGCAATGCATAGCATTCTTAAGCATGCTGTGCACTATTTTGATTCGTAAAATACGACCATTATAACTATGAATAAGTGTAATTCTAAACATTTCTGTTACTAAAACACAAAATATAATATAATCATCCTCTGTTCTCAACTACTAACATCCTAAATAATATAATCTCACCACTTACACTAATATACAACGGTCTTTAGGGCTGGGAAAAGGTTTTAGTGCCAGCATATGAAAATTATAGACTGTAAAATGTGTCTGAACAGCTGGATTTGATATGAATTTTTTATGACAGCACGGTAACCAAATAATTAATGTTGACATTTGACGGAATGTGTGATAGTATACCTATGTACAAAATAACGCTTAGATGCAGTAATAAATACTTTTACAATTATTAGGTTTCATTTTATCATGGGAAGTATACGATTATTAGATACCATGTATACTCCTGCAGGCATGAAAATTTTTTGATTGTGCTATATAACCAGGCTGTTAGTATACTTAGTAGTAATTTCAGCCCCATCCCATGCAACCGCATGGTTTGTGTCCCATTCAAACTAACTTGCTACTCCATACTCAAAAAAATTGGCATTTTGTGGTAGGTATCTTTCTAAATATCAGTTAAATTAAATTTCGGTTACTACCAACAATGTACTCGTACTAGTCCTACTCAGTACCAATTAATACTGAGCAATTTTATCTTTCTCCTTTTATATGTCATAATATAAAACGTTATAGAGTGGAAGAACAATTAGGTGGTTGAAAGGGTACCCAAGTAGGACACAAGTGTAAAAACTGTCTTTTGTGGAAAGAAGATAGGATTGTCGAAGGATACTACCGTGAAAAGTACACCACATTATCCTTTACCAATAATAAAAAATAAGGATTGTGTGAAATCAGCTCTTCCTGTCAAAGAAGCAGGCGCTTTAATGGAATTTCTGTACTCCGTAGATTAATTTCGGTTGACATTAGGTCCTCAAGCTCAATTCTTGTGGTATATGGCCCCGTATGGGTGAAGATTGAAGGGAATAGTAAAAGCCACGTAATAAAGAATCTATTGTCCGGTAGAATGTATGTATAAATTCGATACGGCTGTACATACAAGACTATTCTCACTATTACTAAATGTACATTTCATATGAATATAATCTTCATGGCATGTAGTGAGTGTCTACTAGAGGGGAGTAGAATATAGTGAAATTGGATAAGAGACAATATAATTGGGAGCAAGACATAATTCCCCGTAAGCCTTTCTGTAGACTGTACTTAGGGCTTTTAAGCTCTTTCTTTTCGAAGAAAATTATTACTATTTCTACGATTGTTCGGCATTATAGAGAGAGCGTAAGTAGTAGTGGAAAAATGGAGGGCAAGGGAAGTCAGGGCAGGGCAAGGCAGTCAGGGTAGTAAGAACGTAGTACGTAGTGGGGCAGGGGAGAGTAAAGCACAGGAGTTGCATTGCAGTTGCTTAAAGATAAGAGTGGAAGTGGCATGTGACACAGCATGCCTTGGCATAAAGGTTCCTTATTTCTCCTTTTGCAAACTTCTATCATTGTGACAATGTTCAATTCCAGCATGTACTTAGAGGATGGCCGGGTTAAGATAGAAACTAATGTTAGCTCCTTATGAGGATTCGAATGATGCCCAAAGAAGAAGAACGGAGGGAGAGAGAGAGAGAGAGAGAGATCCGTAGCGTACCTACATACCCACGAAAAGGAGTCGCATCACATCTCACTCTCACAGGAAGAAAAGCAACTCTTTTTTTGAATTGTCACTTGATTCTAAGAATAAGACTAGCAAATTGGAAGCGAATGAAATGGGAAAAGAGTATTTCCCTTTAAGTTGTATTTCAAACTAGGTATGCATATCTGCGGTATGTACCTATATGGAACTAGTTGAGATAGTTCGTATCTAGCACCTCACTCTGTGTGTAACGCGATATAATCTCGGCGTAGTATCTGTGGAAGACCATACTCGTGAGTATTCTTATCTTAGCACAACTTCGTCTTTTAAGCCCATCAACAGTCGGGATATATAACCGGACAATATTCTTCTTTTCTTCCCTTTTTCATGAGAAGAACTGAGAACGAGATCCTGGGATTGCATTTTAAGAGAGAACACAGCTTTAGCGAGCTAAAGCGTCGACATAAGAAAAGCAGACTCTGTCTGAGATTGGAGAAATGGATGCTGAATACTGAGAAACTGCCACTAACTAAATACTATATGTAGTCTGTAGTCTATGTAGTCGTACACGTAAACTTAACGGCTCTTATTGCTCCTCTTTTAAACTAACAAGGAACCATATCCTCCACATACGTACATACTTAACTAGCGCAAACAACGGACGTAACAGTTAGAATACATTATTTATCTAGGTCTGCTCATGGACATTATCTTATTAAGGTACTTTTAGATTACTTACCTCATTTTACTACTGTGCAATTGCTGCAACCTGAAACCTACCTCCTACTTATCTCTTTTTGCTCGTTCTGTTTCAAGATACTCATGCATCACACTATTCTACCGTCTCGTCAGCGTCATCCTATTATTTACTTAATAATACCCTACCAACTACGATGCTATTGATCTGCCCTCCAAACTTTTCCCCTGCTTTGGTGTCTTTCATATTTCATTACGCTTTTGACTTTTCCCTATTTTTATACTTTGTGAGGTTTATTCCCATTATAAAAATAACGGTGAAAACTCTGCGAACATATAGCATGCCTATATCTTATTTTAATACAATTACTTTACCCTTCAGAGACTTTATTTTCAAACATTTTTGTATTTTTTTGACTAAAATTTTATAAACCGCCATTTAAAGAATACCCTGCTCATATGTATATGATGATTTCTGTAATAATATGTCTCGTCTCTCGCATAGAAGTATATTAAGTACGAAGGGAGCAATATATAACGTGCACGTCTGCGATCATGAATGTCAGTAAAAGTAAAATAAAAACTCCAAAACAGATGCCGGGTTAACACGCACTGATAAAATAGTGCGAATCTCTGTAAAGAACAGATAGCTATTACTTCACGTTTCATTTGACGCACACTCGTGAGATATGTAATATTTGGAAAATGATATTTTCTGTTAAATGAAAGTGCGGATGCTAGTCTGAAGAGTCTTAAAGAAATCGGATTAAATCTCGAGCACAATGCTATAAAGATATCTCACGAAATGGAATTCACTATAATAAGGACGATAGTAAAAGGGAAGATAGATGATTATGCACTACACTTTCTATCATCTCCGTTCTGAGGAAATGGGTTTTGGAATAAAGGGACCCCACGGATGCCTTCTTTCCGAAGATAAAGAAAATAAATCGTTATAATTATAATAGCCTTAGAACTTCGCTATTCCTTCGTTCACAGTTTGCTCTATATAAATGGCCAAGTAAGTATATCACGTAGACTTATACCGTTATAATTAAGTATATATTATTACTATTACTATTACCACTGTCTAGCTAAATGTACGATGCACGTTGTTGTTGTAAGCATGCTAATTATTAGATGTTTGTCGATGCACAGAAGTGTGTTCACCATTCCTTACAATAATGTTTGCGATAAATATATGCACAGCTAATGTTCATTTATGTATAAATCTGCATACCTATGTTTTCTTTCTAAGAAAGAAACAATAGCAAAGCAATACTCATCTAAAAATAGCAACTGAAAAAAACGAAGAAATCATCTAACAATATGTAGCGTTCCATGCAGTTACGCAGTTATCTATACATATTTGATAGCGTCGAATTAAGTATAGGCTATTATCTGCACTATAGGTTTAATTTATTATTTACTTCGTTCCTATATATTACATATATTATCTTAGCATCTTCCCCAAATAAAATTTGCTCTGTGTCCAAAGAGGATAGATTTGCGACGTAAGTTTGATATTTACTACTCCGTAAGAGTTTATCAGTCCATAAACATTCGTATTCGTGCTTTATGTAGGCCGTACAAGAAATAGTAGAGAAACTTACGAGACTGCCTCTTTTCAATGCTGGAAAAAACATTATCGAAAGATATTGAAAAACTTTCTTTACTAAAGGGATTTAAAAAGCTTTTGAATCAAACAATATGGTAGACAATATTACTAATATCGTCAGATTCCAGGGACCTAACGCATGTGTACTCAATTATTATTACAATACTAAAAAACAGAAACGTGTGCACTTGCAGAGCAGACGTATAAAATTACAACCGAAATGAAATAGCCGGAAAGAAAAAGAATAACAAGTGCTAAACAAGAATCCGTGTCAAAGTTAACCTTCAAATAACAACTGACCTTTTGAATGATGTAACAACGAGGGCTGTAGGAAGTGCAAATGTAAGTCCCATTGACATCCAGGCAAGCTGTAAGGGTATCGGTGATTAGAGGAGGCTGGTGTGCGTTGGTGAGAGCGGATGCTGAACTGGTACTGGTGCCACATGCACCACTGCCACCGAAATTGAATCTTGCACCAGCAGTGGCCAAACCATTGTTATTAAGTAGCAATTGTTGCGGGGGCCGAGGCTTACGCTGTTGGGGCATCGGCATTTGACTGCTTTCTTTTTGCTAATTTTCACTCTTTAAAACTAATTCTCCCTTTATGGCGGGTTTTTCACTTTTCTGAATGTAATTGCTCAATGCACTTTAAAATTCAAACAGTTAATATAAGCTTTTGTGTTTCACAGTCGTTAAATTCAGGTGATTTCACATCACAAGTAAATATACATAATGGCTTTTCACTGGGATATGTACAGCAGTTGTGTAATCGTGTAGTAAATATTTAATGTACGTATGTTAATGTTGCAATGTTAGAAATTGTTCGATCTTTATCAATTTGTCATGCTATAACGCTTGAATTTGACCTTTTCGTCATTTGTTAGTTGAACTTGGAAAAACAATTTAATTTTCAGCATGTAGAAAGACGGCTTTCACGTTTACGAGTCGTTTTGCTTTTACTGATGTGTAAATGTATATGAGAATTGATTACCTGTAGTGAAATGAGCTAGATATTAAATTCTCTGTTCATCCTCGTGGATAAGAACAGTGGTGAAAGTCAGAGGAATTCTTATTTCTTCCTGCTGAGTTGCTTTCATTGCTTTCCAGTCTTTCAATGAATAGTATATTTCCGAGGAACACAGAATTTTAGCTTTCTCCCTGAATAAGCACTTATAGTCGGATATTGATATTCTGATCGCTAATGTTTTCTCTCTGTTTTATGTTTCTGGTGGAAGTGTAATGCACCGTGCTTTCAGTTATACATTTGACCTCTAAAATCTCCATATGGAAAGGTTAGTGTCTTAGTCCTGTCTAATCTTGTCAGTTTTCCTTTTTCCTCCTTTCAACTTTCACCTTGAGATCGTAGAGCAAGTCAAATAGAAGACAGCCAATCGTATCTCATTTAATTCTCAATTACATGATATTAGACTCCTTCTGTTTCATGTCTTTTGATGGTTTATGTTTAACCTGTTTTCTCTTGTCTTCCCGTCTACTAAGGAGCCCCGGAGTTATTATCCATGTTTGAGCATAATGTTAGTGTCTGCTAGTATGTATGTATCTATTAGAATTTCTCCTTTCGCCCTACCTTCGCTTTCTCTCCACTATATTCAGCTCTACTTATTTAATTTGACAACTTCTTAAGTATATTGAACTACAAAAGCAAAGTCAGCAACTTTTACTACGCCTAACAATAAGTGCAATTTTGTTTTACTCCTCTAAATATCCCTTACTACGTATATAGCATATACTTGAATAACGTGGATAAATTAGAGCAGCATTAAATATACTGCTGTTATATAATCGTAGTATGTATATATGTTCGTAATTTACTATACAGATGTAGATGCAGAAAGTTGTCTTGTAATCACAAAGGAGCACTAATTTGAGAAACACTCTGGCTCAGCTGGTTATTTTCTCTGTTTTCTCTCCTCTTCTTTATTATCCACAGTTGTCATGTTCCTTGTTCTTTAATCAATCAGGGCTAATTATAATCCTGATGATAACATATATAATTGGGAAGAGTTATAGTATCTTCAGTATATTCTGCTTGGCGCATCCATCCTTATTTCACCGCTGAAACATCAATAATATAAATACAGTGAAAGTAGTGAAAGAAAATCAAATTACATTATAATTTCCTTTCGCCACAGAAAATTCTTACTTAGCCATGAAATTAATTTCTCATCCCCTCGTCAATAATCAATTTACACACTTAAACATCATGCAAAACTGTCATGACCGGCCGAGACCGGTAAATGCATTAACCCTTGGAGGCCTTTACATTAATCTTCCATTTTGACCTGCGAATCAGTTAATTTTGTCTACGACATGTTTTCTTCTCCGACAAAGATGTTTAATTTATAATGCTCATTCATGTAGGTGCAAAAACTAGGAACTGAAGGAAAAAACACCGAAAGACAATAGTCAATTCGCATGCGAACAAAACGAAGTCGGAGCAGGATTCGAAGACAGTCCCACTGTGTTCGCATTAGTACACATAAGATAGTGACTAGCCTTTCTCAATCAGATTAATATCGTGTGCTGTGTTGTTTGTGGACTGTTAATTCTTTTTCTAAAGCTGAATATACAGTCAGATACCAGGGAACGTCTATAGAAAAAGAATATAAGCTTATGAGAATGAAATACATAAATGCAGTCGCTTATCGACCCGTTGGTTTTCTTTTCTCATTCAAAAGACTATTGACTCTCTTTTTGCGACTCCAACTAATACATTTACACACTAGAGACTGCTGACAAGGAGTAAAGAAGCACTAGTAGCTAAAAGGTATTCAAAGTTTCAAAGCTGTGCGAAAGTATCACAAAAACAACTCCCTCCACAGCTTACACTCAATACATAAGTAGACTCTAAAATATGAACGAATGGGCTTAATAATAACTTTGGTAAATGCCCGTTTATTGTTTATATTGGCTTAATGCTCCTAGAAAAGGAATCCGAAGAAGAAAATTAACAACAGGAAATCTGAATGCATCCTGCATGTATACTGCTTCCTTTCTTACGACGATTTGAAAATATACTACAAATACTTTACGTTGCGAAGAATTCTATATTGAGTAATATTGATTCATTTCATTAAAATGGTAGCAGAGAATGTCTAAATACGCAGAAAATTGTTAATGCACTATATATTATAGGAGAAGAATGACTTTCTCTCAATTCTTTAATATTTGCTTGATATAGATGAATCAGATGAAAAGATAGAAAGGATTGGAAAATCTTACTTGTTCTTCCAAGCGGAACTATTTAGTACTTATTTGAGTTTTAAATGATTCTAGACTGAGTTGTGAGAGTTAGTATTGTAACATTCATAGTAGAGTATATATATGTGAAGAAAAGTAATAAAAGGGAGAAGCGTAGCCAAGAGTGGCTGAGGGGACCTGTTGAGTTCTCAAATTGAGTCCAGAGAGTAGAAATGCTGGGAAGTTTTTAATGTTCAACATTAAGATAGGAGTAAAAGAGCAATTTACTTTCTCTGTCGGGAAATATTATGCAGAGAGAGCAAGGATCGATGTGTAGAAATGTTTATCTAATGCTTTTTTACGTCCAACAGTTAGTCAGAGGGCAAAAAGGGTAAACAAGAGGATGACGTTGTCGCTTCTCCCCGCAACTGACATCAACAACGAGTTTTTGCAGCAACAATTTCCCGAGCGTGGAACTTTCGTCGCTCTCAGTTCCGCCGTCAGGCAAATCGGCTTCGTCTTCCCTGTGCTTTCTTTCAGGTTGAGTTTCCTCGGCGCAGTCGCCCCTCTCCGAACTACGTCCCATGCTCTCTAATGATTATTTACACTAAATCACACCATATGGAATGAATGTGCCTTGCCTTCGTCTGTCCGATTTTCCATCGCTCCGATTCCTCTTTTCCCACACAATGTTTTCCTATGCAATTTAACTGCAATGAATTGTCTGGGCACAAATGAACTGAAATAATTTGATTTAACTCACTGACGACAGTCGACAGTCTCTCTGCCTTTCTCCTTTCTCTGCCACTCGGTTTCCTAGTATAATCCTCGCCTTGATGATGCTCACTATATAGTCGACAGTGATAACATTAGCTTCTGTGGCCAACGACTATAAGGATCCCTGTCACCGAAAGTAGAACTTTTAAGTATGTACGTTTATGATTATTCTTTTGTTAGTTTCACTCCAGTTGACGTTGACAGTTTGCTCTACTAGTGCAAATAACAGTCTCCTAGAACTATATCCTGAAAGATAGATTACTTACTACTACGACTAAGTTACGTCATTCTCTCCCCAAGGGAATACAAATAATACGAGAAACATGTCGCTGACAGCAAAACTTTAGACTCACAGACTACAACTTTTCTTTAAACATTTTCAGAGCAGTCTCGTTTTTCACCAGTTAATTCCCTATTTTTATGTCAATAGCACGAAATTAATTAAAGTAGTCACAATATTCCCAATATGTCCTGTCAAGGAATTCAAATTCGAAAAAGACAAAAGGTTTTTTACTGTTATTTTTCAAAGCCCACTTTTCCAGAACATTTCCTCTCGTTAGTATCTAATGGTGCACTTTCTCTCACAAAGTCAAACTTTCCTTTTCCATTCAGTCAATAGAATTGGCTGGGTGAATGGGGTTTTCGTTCCAGGATAAATCATACCAGTGTTCTTTGAAGTGTGATTAAATTGGTTGAGAAACAACAGCCTGGAGGAAAAAACCTTTCGAGACGGAGCATATGCTAACTTTTACATGCACCATGCTCTTCTAGCATACGTTGGACACGCTGAACAACCATAAGCCAACCAAGACCAGCTCTACTGAATGAGTTCCCTTCAGTCAAGTCGATTGCAATTGAGGCATGCTTATCCTTCTTTTCAATGTGGATAACTCAACTCTTCGTACGTTAATAACCCTTTGGATCTGTTTTATAAAAAGTTACGGACAATTCACGCAAATTGACTTTTTCATCTCCTTTATCTTCCAGTAGCATTCGCAGAGAAAGTATAATAACCAACTTTGTATGTATTTATACACAAGAAATGAAAGCTATATAGCTATATAGATTGTTTTCAGACTCCTTCCTATATGCCTATATAGTGGTATTTATAACTCGGATTATGTAGTAGGTAGGTACGTAGTAAGTAGGCACTTGAATAAACCTACCATATGTATCTTTATGTGCCCTGGGTAAATACTAATAAGCCATAAGGGAAAACAATTTATAATTAAATCAGTCAAAGGCGCTTCTATTTATTTACTATTTCCCCATAATATGCGTAGTGGGTTGAGTGAATGAGATTCGTTGCACTTATTAATAAATACTTAGTGTCTCTTTGATGTGAACGAATCACATTCCAAGGAAAATTAAATAAACGCTCTTTCGGCTTCTGATTACTCTATCTCCTGACAACTTTCTCTTCTTTATTTCTATCTGGTCAAAGCCAAAATACAGTAAATATTTCAGAGATGCATGAGATTGGTATTTGCTAATTGGGTTTCCTTTCCCTCGCAGAGCATATAAGAAGAAAGAAAATATCGTAGGAGGTGTGTATTTCACGAATGAACTACTGTAATTATGTGCACTGAAACTAACGGCGTAACAAAGACGGAGTTCGAAAACAGAATTCAAATTCTTTGCTTTCTCTTAATTTGCACTGGTTGGGAATTGGAAGTAGAGACGCATATAATTATGAAGAGTAACCCTTTAATCTTCCACTAATTACAAATGGTCTAAATTTAGTTTCGAGACGTATTTCTGGTTGTGGACTGCGTAGGTGGTGAAGAAAAGAGTAATTGGAGATGAATTAGGAGTTTGGACGTTGTGACGTGATGTGACGTTGGTCGGTTGCACTCAGTTGGCTAATAAATGTAGCTACGGGCATTAGACAAAACAACAGCTGCTTAGTTAGAAGACGAGCGGATTTCTTGGCCAGTTAGTTGATAGCGTAGCACGCAACAAAGAAACGAAGGAAATATGTGGCTAGTGTCCTATGTATCAGGTACCTGAAACTTTCTCTGCTTTCTCCGTTATATTAGTCAGTGCATTATGACACTCTAATGCTGTATTATTCACTTTCCGTCGGCTGTACTATAGTCAGAGAGTGGAGAGAAGGAAAACATTTGAAACCGGGTAGTTCTCCTTATGTTGGGATCCGTTGCACTGTCCTTCCTTTTGCCTTTCACTCCCTCCCGTTTGCTTTAGATGGCTTCCACTTGTTTTCACTCGTAACTCTCGTCCTCAACTGAGAATTTTCTCGCAGTTGCTCTCCCTTTATATTTTCCTTCAATTTCAATTCACTTCACTCTCTTCTTTTTCCTGTAGATACAAATAGTACATGCATGCACAGTGCACAGGTTACTAGCCTACTTCCTCCGATCCTTCTTCACATTACATTACACAGATAGGCAGAAAGTCTCTTTCATTCCCGTCCTTTCTCCTGCCACTACACTTCGATTCAGTTAGCGAGGTTTGTTATGTGCATCGCTCTTTTATGTCTCCTTATTTTAATACGTACTTACTATAGGACCATCCTAAATGTAACTATAGCCCACTAAACTAACAAAAGCTCCTACTTATGTACTAAAAATATTACTTTACTAACTCACTACTCACAAGGAACGAGGCTCACTATTATACTTTCATCCACACACAGTACTACACATACCTATAAGATTATTATACTTTGCCAGATACACAAAATGTAGCTATGTATTTACGTAAGTGGTTTTCCTTTCATACTGTGTGGACAAATAAAACTAAATGCTATCTCCTATCCAATATTGGACTTTCTTCTTTTACTTACATACACTGGTTCTGGCTCCGCTGCTTTCTGTCTACCAGCATGTGCAATTCTCTGGATGGATACTTTACTTTCACTACGTATGTGTTGCATCATGTCATGCACACCGATATCCCTATGCGTTTACGTACACAAACTGAATTTAATATCTTTCCAGTGACAAGGACTATGCTGGTACAGATATACAAATGCATACACCAATCATAATCTAAGTAGCTTAATAGTTATACCACAGTGCATATTTGCTGGTAACCCAATGCTTGTCTGTACTCTGTTATTCCACATCTAATGCCATATTTATACTAAGCTCTCTTGCCAGAAAAACACAAATGTGTACCCTACTCACTTGAATCTACCTACACAAATGAAATACGCTTTATTCTTTGCTAAATAAAGAACAGTTTACCCTGTTCACACACATATTTACAAAATCTGCTATAGTCATTGCCCTGTGCCTAACAAAGGAACATAAATCATAATTGTTTACCTTTACCTGTGTCTACCGAAACCTACCATGTGTTTGTACAACATATAGGTATACTAATCTGTATCTGAGTGGAGTGGAATATTAATAAATCATTTTCCTAATCCAACCATTTAGCTGTTTCCCCCTTTTCACTAAATAAATCTTCATTATAGATACCTACATATATACAGGAAATCCAATAACATTTTGCTATATTAATTAACTATTCCTTTTAGGTACCATTTAATATAGTCGCTGCATTTGACATTAATTACAGTCTTGCACTTGTTCATGTCAGGATGACAGATTAATTATGCTGCAATACAGTTATTTGCATATAATAACATTGTACTATTATGTATGAGGTGAAATTACCGACCGTTGCGTTTATCTAACTTCATTTGGAATTCCATTTAGGTTGCTACTGCTCGTTGCAATTACAAGCGAGATCTTGCAGAAACGTGAGGAAACATATGATGTACTATTCCCTAAGAGAATGTGAAAGCGGCACATATCACGGCAACTGGTAGTTTTAATGATTGAGTTCTACCAGCGAAAGTTTACCAGAAACGTAATATCTTCCAGGCCATGTAAATTCATTCCGTCATACCACCCTGCCACCACCGCCTACAAATTTTATGTCAGATCTTCCAGGTCTTCTTCAATTTAATCAAACTATAGACCTTATTACTGTTTCATATGACTGAGAGAGAGCATCCAGATTAAAGTACAATATACAGTAGGAACATGATATTTGTACTATCCAAGGAGTACGAACCATCCAATGATATGGCTATCCAACGTATCCACCGTATTCCATCGAATGGTTACGGTATCCAACCCGTAAGCATAGGTACAAACTTTTAAAAGTTACATAAATTCTATGTATCGACATCGACTTATCCATCTCTTTGTTAAAGCTTCACTATTCACTTCTGCATTTCCCCATTTCTTTCACATATTTAGAAAAGATTGAATTGGTTTTTATTTCTGAGTTCTCTTTTCATATACTCTCAAATAGTCTCAAATATTTTATAAACGCATTATAGAGCTGGCTTTACTAGCATTTCTACCTGATCCTGTATATTCATTATTCATTCAGCTAGCTAATTAAGAAAATGCTGATTAGTAAGTTGATTTTATTGATATTTCAATTACTTAATTGCATAAATTCAGCCATAGTATAGCTGTAGCATATTTACTGCCGACCTGTTATCAGCAATCATCCTCAAGCTTATAGTATATTTTTGTAGAGTAGAGTTTTATACTCAAGAAATTTTTATACTCTTTTATCCTCGTTGCCTATTGTATCATATCGGCTGTAAAAAAGGGGTGATGGGATTTACATGTCGATTTAGATTTGATTTAAGTTTGATTTTCACATGTTGATTTAAATCTTTTGACATGACCAGATTACCACTACTTGAGGTGGTTACACCGGTAAAATTGACATCACCTAGACCTAGACCTGTAGTGGTTACACGGGTTTTGACATCACCACTGTATGTAGTGATTCCACAGGTGAATCGCACCTACCATGAAATTTACACCCTGTGAAAGGTCAAGGGGTCATTCGATCGACCCCATTTTCGAAACCTCTGTCCTGATCCCATAATTACATAAATTCAAATGGAATATGACAAACCGTTCATGAGTTATCGCACCAACGGACGGACAGACAGACTGGGTATTCCCATAAATCAGCTACCACTGCTTAATAATTCATAGAACTTGAACTGGGTATTTCACGTTGATTTACCTTTATTGTGTGTGTTGGTAGAAAAAGTTAATCACAAGTAGTTTGTATTAACAAAACTTCAACGATCTGTTATTTAGGGACACAGACGAAACCGATACGATGTGCTGATATGCACAATAAAACAATTATTGAAGATGAAAGGAGATAACTTGAGATAAGAAGCCGTATTGTGAAAGTTCTAACTTCATATAATATCGAATAACATCTAATATAATTAAGTTGATTGTCACTAATAGGTAGTTTGAGACGAGAGAAATGTTAATGTCCGCTGATGTATAAGTAAACAAAGAAAAGCACTCGCCATTTTGAGGGTAGTGTTTGCGTTTATTTATGTTTTGGAAATAGTTATCTTGTTAGTTAAAATTACTCTGATGGTATCGACTTCCCTGGACGAGCCACTTAAGCTACTGTTTGAACTTCACTAGAGGAAAATGAGATCGAAAATGGAAGTGAATTGAAAACAGAGTTAGCAAATAATGGAACTTATGGATTTCACGACTCGTATACTCTACATGTATTTATCTATACCACTTGCCAACTTACAATTACAACCATTAGTTCTTTCAAATTATATATACTGTGTATAAAAGCACATTACTGTACTGTAGAGTCCATATTATTGGTAGGATAAGGGTTGAAACTGAGACAAAGTCATTTTATACAGATTTTAGGTACCTACTGAAAAGTAAATGGGTACTTTTATTTCTATATCCTATACTTTATATGGTTAAATATGTTTACACATTTTCATTTCGTGCACATTTGGTCTTGTAACAAAGTAACGACTGTTTAGTTAGCTGCTCTCAATAATTGATAGTTAGTTTACTGAGAAGACGTATGACGTACATGTAATTTTAGGCCATTTTTATTTGCTTGCACTTAAATATTAACCGTATTTACTTGTGTAGGTACTATTAAAATATTGCTATTGTTTATCTGAAAAAAGAAACGTATGTAGATATATATCAACTGAACTTAAATAGACATGTAAAACAAGGGCCAAGTTTAATTGATATAACGTGACGCGAATAGTATTTCCTGTCATAGTACCCCACGTTTTACATGGATATCATTTCCAGCAACAGCAACAATATTATTATTATAGACACGACACATAGTGTAGCAAGATGTCTCAAATGCTCGTAGAAAGTAATAATGCTTAATATTTCTTCGTATTTATGGTTATTACGATTGACGAGACCATGTAGTACCATACAATAATATAAACAGTGGGTTTGAGCTACTCATGTTTCATGTTCTAGTTAATAGTAGGCTGGTGACGTATCAAAGCATCTAGTACATTATATTATGTATGATGCAGCTTACCTAATAGGATGGGCAAACTCTGCAGTGTGCAGCGTGGACAGGAAGAGTAGATGATATACTATATACTATGTACAATGCACAACTCTCTGTTTATATAAGGACAGGAATAATTGTCGTATTCAGATCTGAAACACGAGCACAATTATATTTTTATATACAAACAAGACCTTGAACATCAACTAGGTTGCGAAAAATGAGATTACTCGTTCACTGCACATTTATGCATTATAACTTACATTTTCGTTTCTACTTATTTCTGCATAGATAGGTTAGGAAATAATATCATATTTAGAATACATGGAGCTATTCTTTTTGTATGCAAATTTTATAAATAGAAGATAATAATGGTAATTGGATATCGCCATTAAAGTATAGGTCTTAGGTACTAGGTAGGCACTCGGAGTTGTTTGCCATATTTTTATGCAGTATAAAATGACCGTTACTGCAACTAATTTAGTCTAAGAATGCTCTAAGCATTAAATGAAATCAGCGTGCATACCTATGGGGAATTCAGAGATAGTTCGATCGAAGCTCGAATTGATATTGTATCAAATGCCATTAAATCCCCCATTTTCCTATCTGTTTGTTTTAATTGACCACTCTTCAGGATTCAGGACGACCATTAGCATGAAAACAATATGTATTCAAAGCTATAAAAGTAGTTTCAATGACTGCGTGCAAGAGCATGAAATAACGAACTGCTAAAAAGTGGTAGAAAGGTAGAATGATATGTCATACATAAAATATATTCTACTCTCTCTCCCAGAGTAATTATGCCTAACGTATGAAGCAAATTCACGATAAAAGGCCGTCACGGACAACAATGAAAGTTAATGTGCAATTGAGTGCAATAAAATTAGTTATTGGTTGGTTTATGTAATGGAATACATACGCAGATGATGCTTTGGTTTGATTTTGATTTTTGCTAGTCAGATTAATTTGCCCTTTCAAAAGTATATACTTATTTGGTGTTCACTAGTTCATTGTCTAGATATTTGTTTTTGATATAAATGGGCTGCTTTTTCGCACTTCCTAACGAAGACTACGATCATACTGACGAAAAATACTCTGAAATCAATACGCCGTATTTTCCATTCATATTTGGGTGCAAGGTGCAACGGTTATAGCATTGAAAAGAACGAACTACAAAAATTTCAGCCAGTTACATTAAAAAATTTACAGTATATACATACACGACACATACTAAAGTAATGCGATAGTGCTGTCGAATTAAAATAAGCGAGCCAATTATCTCCCTGTTGGCCCATACAGTAGGTGGTTTAATACTTATAATATTATTATTAGCTATACTTATCAATGAAGACTAAGACCTTCGATCATTCAAGTCAGCAGGGGGCAAGGTAAATCCACAACTCAATCAAAAGCATCAAACGAAGACAGAGCTGTAATGATACTTTTCTATGGAAAACAGCACAATTCAACAATAATGTGACTGTTATCCTGTTATTGTAGATAAAAACACTTGAAATGAATGCCATTTTATTCAGAATTTTCCTGAAGAATTGAACATACAAAATAATAAGCCTAAATTTTGTACCTACTTACTATCGATTTCCTTTTATTCGTCATTATAGACCATTCACAGAAGTGGAATTCAGTGAAAAATGTGATACACCGATAGGATTGACTTTGGAATGATATAATATTCCTCATTTGAATGCATGGTATCTTGGACTATAAAGCGAAATGATTGAAAAGACTATAATGCTATTATACTTCGGTCAACTTGTTAGTAAAGAGGAAAGTGCCCTTTTGATTGCCCTGATAATATATCTGCGTGTAGGTAGTATTGTATTTCAAGCATTTATTTTTTCTATGTTCTGTCATATTAAGATAAGATTGGGCATGGCGGTGGTAAATGTAATTGGCTATGGAATGGTACAGTTTCATGCTGGTTCAAACAGAGCATTATTGGATTTAATAGTTATCATTAAATATGGACCTGCGAACTAAACGTAGACAAGCACATCTCTGTAACAATTCCCCCCGTCCTGGAGAAACTTTCAGCATCAAATGAAAATTACAGAAACGCGCATGTGTATTCTATGATGCAATTATTGGAGCAAATTGCCAGCACAGTGGGGATTTAATGCAAGAGGCAAAAGGCAGGACATCTTTCGTGCGGGATTATTATGGTCTGTTGGGTCATTGAAGTTACCAATTTTTGTGATTGTAATGTTTGGGATTTGAATTGGAAGTGCAGTAGTAATATTTAGCATCCACCAATATAGTTTAACACAGATATAAGTCTTTGTAATTAAACTATTACTTAGATATGATATATACAGATAAAACATATTATATATGTTACTTGGAGCGACTTTTTATGCAAGTATATAAGTACAACCATCTGTTATCAAAGATGTGACAAAAGTAAAACATGTGTAGCAAAGTAGAAACACTAATAGCAGCATACAGATTATGCCTGTGAATTGGCATTAATGTTCATACATATAGCGAACTTTAACCGCAGATAAGGATTTACATATATGTATGATGCTATTAACCACTCTCTGCCATATAGAATTGTATTTATCGATAACAAAAATGATGTAGATACTTATATTGAATTTTCCTTTTCGTTTTACTATCTATTATTCAATGTTTATCTATTTTTTCCTTATATCAAGTTATCTAACTGTCACATAATACTATTATTCCAGTTTTACAGGGAGGGCTATATATAGTTTGATAATGAATCTAAGTCCAAGCATAATAATATGTGAGCAGTACTTCATACACTATCCTAGATAGAAATTGACAGAGATTAAAGTTCAATTATTATTAATATACCATGATGCATCTAGATGTGCTTCAGTAATTGAAGTTCAGTTCAAGTGCAAATGTTCTGACAGTGTGAGGGAGTTTCTACTCTTTATAATTAAAAGGATAATTTTCATCAAGGCAAAAAACAAATATCTGAAAGTACAATTTCAGACTCTACACAGGAAGAATTTTCCTTAAAGTTAACTTTCCTTAAAAGCCAAATATTTTCTAACAAAAATGGATACCAGTAATAAAGGAACCGTTTCGGGAGAAAACCTAGCTTTCGATAAGGTATAAAATACTACACACATGAACCTATAAATATTGTCTTTGGCTTTAGAAATCCTGTACACATTCTGTATCACATTTAATAATAAAAACATTTTGGCTATATACACATCAGGAAGGAACACAATAGCTCCTAAAGAAGTATTAGTTTTGCTTTTGCTGCTCAAAATAGAATGCATAATTAAATTACCAAAAATGATTAAAATAAAAAACAATAAGTGCGTCATAAAGTTTACCTGGAATAATATGCATTACTTGGCATACTATGACAAATTGAGATCATTAATTTGTATTCATGAGAAACTAAGAATTGTCTAGATCATTTATCGATGAGACCAAATACAAATGAGACCTAAATAGTATTTTATGATTTGTTTTCTACGCATTAAGACTAGGTATGCAGTAAGATGTAAGTGTCGGAATAGTCGACGGAAGGATACCCCAGCACAGACTGACGTCTGCACGAAAGTGGCAGTAACGAATGAATGAAGGCCGAAGGCATGTTTATAAGTGCATTTATGCATGTGTATAGTATACGTAGAGGTAAAAACGTTTTAGAGCATTTGACAGTTTATAGACAGATTGAGATCATAGAAATGGAAGATGAACTAGATACAGATAAATAATGCTTGCGAATTCCATTTACACGTGTTTAAAATTTACAGTTGGTTCAAGGCATGCGTGAGACATTTGACTCTGGAAAAACTCTCCCTGTGGAATTCCGTTTGAAAAACTTGAAAAATTTCCTTCGAATGATAGAAGAGAATAAAGAAGCTTTTCTTGAGGCTGTGCATACAGATTTCAAAAAGCCGAAATTTGAAGGTCAATTTTAATAAATGATTGATCTATATTGCATATTGTAGTATTCTGCAATTCTGCATGATGCTCCAGTTGTCATTCAGATCAGAGTATATATTATTATTATACTTTAGTCTATACCTTACTATTGATTCTATTGATGGCATTATTATTTAATTGTAACTTAGAGGTTTGATTGCAAACTACGCACGCAGGTACTGTGGGTGAAATCCTTGGACTAGAAACGGATACTAAAGGGGCAATAAGGGAGGTAGAAAAATGGATGAAATCCGAAGAGCTTCCGTTTAATTTGCTTTTATCATTCGATAAAGCCTTTATTCACAAGGAGCCTTATGGAGTTGTTTTAATTATTGGGGCATGGAACTACCCTATTCTTCTTACCCTTCAGCCTCTAATCGGAGCCATTGCAGCAGGAAACTGTGCGATTATAAAGCCTTCCGAGCACTCACCCAATACATCTGCTAAAATAGCAGAGCTCGTGCCAAAGTATTTGGACTCTGTAAGTCTTTAAGAAAAGTGTCTCTAAGGCACGTTTTCAATATAGTAATGTCTGTCATACTTTTTCAAAGAGTCAGTCAACAAAAATTGCTGCTTTATTTTCAGAACTGTTACAAAGTTGTTGAAGGTGACGCTCCAGCAACAATTAAACTGCTGGAACAGAAATTTGATTATATTTTTGCTACTTCTTCCACGACTATTGGAAAATCAGTCATGGCTGCTGCTGCTAAGAATTTGACACCAGTAACTTTGGAATTAGGAGGCAAAAGGTTAATATTTGTGAGAAATTCTGAAGAGGCAAAATTTGCATGATAAATATATATTGCTTTGTTTTGTTGACATTGAATAGCCCGGTTTACATTGATGAGACCGCAGACGTTGAACTAGCTGCAAAGAGGATCTTATGGGGAAAGCTCATAAATATTGGACAAACATGCATAGCTCCCGATTATGTGCTTTGTTCTAAAAAGGTCGAAAATGTTTTTGTAACGGAAGCTAAGAAGATTCTTCAGGAATGGTATGGTGAAGACTCGAAAGCGAGCCCTGATATTACAAGAATAGTAAATGTAAACCACTTCAAGAGGCTTTGTAAAGTTCTTGAAGCAACGAAGGGGAAAATCGTGCTAGGAGGACAAACGGATTCGGAAGACAAGTGGATATCCCCTACAATTGTTGGTTAGTTTAATACCTTTTGTATTGGCTTTCACTTACGTACGTGAATGCATGAAATGTGAAAGTAAGAGACCTAAACTAATAACTTTGAAATCCGAACTTTATATTTTTTAGTTGATGTGAAGGACTCAGACTCCTTGATGCAAGATGAGTTATTTGGCCCTATTTTACCATTTGTTACATCAAACTCGGCTGAAGAGGCACTTAAGTTCATCAAGTCAAGACCCAAACCTTTAGCTTTATATGTATTTGCCAAAAAGCAATCCGTACTTGATCTATTTGTCAAAAACTGTTCAAGTGGGGCTGTTTGTTGCAACGATACAATCGTTCAAAATGGATGGGAAGGTTTACCCTTCGGTGGTGTTGGGGATTCAGGTAAAAAATTAAAAATGCCTTTTTCGTTCTTCATTGGATACAATACTTTTCCTGTTAAATATTTTGTTGGAGTTATTATTTTATTATGACCATTGATCAAAATATAGGTGTTGGAAACTATCATGGAAAATATTCTTTTGATACATTCACGCACAACAAGAGTGTCGTTGTAAGGAGTTTTAACAAAACTGGAGAGAAGCTAACGGCTGTTCGCTATCCTCCTTACGACGTAAAGAAAATGAAAGCAATAACAATGGCACTTGGTAATCTTAGGTTTTTCGAACTTCAACCAAGAAAGCACATCAAGTATCTAATTACATTTGCTCTGGGATTATGCACTTCATTTGCATTGAACTACTACTGCCAGTCACGAAAATCCTATTAAAAATACCAAAGGCGAATAAATCTTCATTGGACAAGTCGCAAACGTACCTATATCTGAATTCACAATATATATAGGTATTAAAAATTTCTTTGAAATTACAGAAAATATTTTCTCAGCCTATTTGTCATTAAAATAATATAATAAAATACCTAGAGTAAAGCTATTTCCCAACCTTCCGATCACGTTTATTTCTTTAAGCTTGGTTTAATAAATATTCTTTTCCGTGTTACCATCCTCGTTTATTCTTGTCTCTACAAATCTTTTCATATTCTTTACACAATGCATACACAATGCATACTTAGGGTAATTAATTGTGTTGCTTAACTTTCACTAAAGCTAATAAAATAGTATTCTTTCTCTTTTGCACCCAACTAACAGCCAGCATCTGCCACTTTCACTAAGGAGAAAGCTGTTAATGAAATCAGTAGAATGTGTAAATACTAATTTCCACGATCGTGATCATTAGATAAAACGAACGGCAAGCCGTAACAGTAGTAAGCTCGCCCTAAAAAGTTACCCTGTACACAAGACTTGAAAACCCTGTACAGAAAGCTAAAATCTTAAACTACCTGAAATATTAT
>JABASI010001237.1:0-26897 GCA_019776505.1 Tomocerus nigrus
TCAGCGGAAATGCGACTTCCAATTCGAAATCTAATAATCGTTCAAGATTGGAAACAAACATCTTAAGATTGCTTTCACGATGTGAGAAAATGACAATTGACTCGGATACGATTCCTCAGAACTGGAGGCTTGATAAAGTAATCACCAGCAAATATTTTTAACAACTTGTAATGTCAAACGCGTATACATTCCTATTTTTTCGAATTTATTTTAGTGCACATTTTTATTCATTTGTGTACAATAAAAGGAAGTCGGGTAGGGTAGTAAAAAGATGAAGGGTCCTGTAAATGAATGACAAAAGCTATCAGAGACAGAGAGAGGTTTTACATATTCCTTACGTTGGTACTATAAGGTACTTATGAACTCAATGACTAATATGACTAATATGACTAATATGTGGCTTATTTCCGTTTTTCAGTATGCTGCAGCTCTAGATGTAATGCTAAGCGATCTGAAATCTGGACCAAAGTAAGCCTTACTTGTTACAAATGACGATAACCATTCCACAATAAAAATAATCCATAATGTAGAAACCATCGTAGAAAAAATAGTATTTGAGATTCTCATTATTACTTCTGTTTTATACTAAATTACAGTCAGCCGGATAAAGATACGCTGCTAGAATACGGAAGAAAAATTGAGTTCATTAAAGGGATTCTACACACAGCTAAATTGGTCAGTATCACTGCATACACAGTTATCTTTAAAACAGATTTGTGTACAAACATTTTGTAAATACATTTTGCGATATTGTTTACTGTAGGCCACAGCGTCTGAAAAAGTAGTAGCATCCCAACTGATTAAACCAGGGTCCCTCGTAATGGGTTCAAAAAGTCATCAATCAATGGAAATCAAACATCGACACACAAACAAATATACTGAAGACTTAAGAAAAGAATTGTTAGGAGATACAAGTGGACCCTCTGGTTTGAAAGAGAAAGACCCTGAAGATCTTGACGAATTACTTAAGTATCATCACTCCATTCAAGAGAAAATTGCAGATCATATGTTGGATTTAACCAGAAGTCTTAAAGATCAAATCACAGCTGCGGGACATATTGTTAAAAAGGATACTGAGGTGAGTCCGTTGCCCGTTCGTCCGTTTGAAGTTTGAAAATCATGTACTTTGAATTAACGTTGAAATAATGGTACTATTATTACCTTTTTATTTGCGACTCTGTAGGTATTGGATAAATCCGGAAAAACAATGGACACTAACCAGCTAAGCTTGCAATCGGAAGCAGAAAAATTGGAAAATTACAATAAAAGAGCTTGTAAATGTTGGGTCTGGTTTGTAATTATTCTTGTCAGCGCTATGTTTATAGGTATGCATCTACTGTCTATATTATACATAATATAACTTTTTATCGTATTGAAATCTGATGAAATGTTCTGTCAGCTAATGGTAACCTTTACTGCGTCTTTTTGCAGGAATGGTCCTGTTCATGAAACTTTTCAGAAAACGAGTGATAACTTAAGAACAGCGTGTTTTCCTATTGATAGACACTCATATTTTATATTGAATTTAAACTAAAGCGAAATATTTATACCCTGTCATCCGTGTGATGATAAAATAAATACATATACGGAATTATTATAATTTTCTATGAAAATAATATATATCTACTTATCTACACTCAAAACCCGTCAAAACCACAATGTCACTGTACTAGTTATGATTAGTGATGTATTAACTACCTAATCTATATGAAATAAATTATTGCTTTAACGCAAATGAATATTTAGTTGTCTTCAACGAATTTTGTTTGTGCATCTCCTATATTATAGGATTTTTTTTATTTAATAAAACTTAGCGCTTATAACAATAATAATATTATGGACATTTATTTGCAGTGGTTTTACTAAATGCTTACTATATAGTAAATATCTAAATTTTTTACATAAATATTGGGTTGCATTATATTTAATGCTGCTACTATCTACAACAGGCTTACTATAATTTAATTGTTAGTTTATCTTTTTCCACGAATAGTACATTTCCAGCGGTTTGTTGAATCGCCAAAACTTTTCACAGACGACGGTCAGGGTTTGAGGTTGTGGAATGGGTACAAAATGATTTCCATGGGGGGAAACGTATATAGTGCAGTTGTGAAGTGCATCTGTGTCTGTGTCCATTTGCGAATCCAGAGCCAACCGCATTCCCAAATACTTTGTCAAATGCTCAACCTATAAAAAAACGTATTAATTATTTATTGTAGTCTGCTTTCATCCAGATAAAGGTGTAAATGTCTAATGCTTTCCTTGCGTAAATCTCAAATACGAAATAAAAATAAACATACCGAGGCATTAGCAGAAGTCTTAATGTATCTTGTCTGTGTGTAGGCTGATGGAATAGATCCTTGATTAAACATATCCGGATGAGGTTTAAATACCAATTCGACTTCCGTCACTTCATCTGAGAATCCTAATCATCAAGAAATTTGTTAGAATAATTCGTTTAGTTAGATATTTATTAGCACTATTCTGCTTTATGAAATTCAAATAGCATTAAAATCAAAAAATTTATCCAAAATTAATCAGTCAATTAACAAAAGAGTTGAATCAAGGAAATACGATATTACAAAGTATTTTCATGACTAAAAGATAACGACTTAATTTTTCATTTTTAGTGTAATTATTAAAACAATTTTAATTTTGGAGCTTTGTCTTCTATTTATAATTTTTTCAACCTACCTGATGTGTTTGACGAATTATCTCCTCCGACAGAATCCGTTCTACTGGCTTTGGTGGGACTTGGTCCTAAATGACTTGGGTTTGTGTTACTAGCCCCTGGAATTGTATTGTTAGTCAAAGTTGTAGTTGTATTTGTGGGAGCAGTGGGTGTGTTAGTAGCAGCTCCAGCAATCAAAGTAAGTTGATTGATTCCCATTGTTCCAACTGGTCCTATTACATTGCTATTTGCACTATTGGTAGAATTATTTGGCAGGGCCCCATTCAGAGAGTTTATATTGACACTAGAATTGTTCGTTAATGGTGTATTAGGAATTCCTGGAGCTCCTACGTTATTTCCTAATGGGGCATTCCCAATTATAGCACTATTTCCTTCCGCATTGTTACTGCTTCCACCGTCTGGGATGTCACTAATCATGCCCAGTGGGTTTTGATTAGCGCTGCCATTACCCTTACCACTTGGTTTCGTGACTTTTCGCATTTGCGACTGGGCTTTCATTCCTTCTTCAATAGATGAGGCCAATGCGAGTTGGTTATGGGACTTTGAAAGCCTGGCCATTGCTTTTTGTTGTTGTGCTTCATATTCATCCCTAAATGAAATCATTTACAATATTAAATGATTTTGGCATATACAATGTTACTGAATTGTTGAGACGATCCAAGTACAAAAATTTTCAAATACTAGTGTTGTATTCTTACCTTGAAGGATATATTTTTGAGATCAGCATATCAAAGTTAGGATCTGGTCGTAGTGACCGTTTTGAAACAAGCTTCTTACGGCATGTAGGGCATTCCTTATTTCCAGATCGTAGGGCGGTAATAATACATTCAGCACAGAATCGGTGAAGACACTCTGGAGATATAAATATAAAATTATTAACGATAATACAGTGTTTATGTAGTATCCAAAGAACATATTCATATGAATAAACACATTCAATTTCAGCCGAATGTTCAATTCCACCAAAGAAAAGTTACCTTTTGTCGTCATTGTCTGGTGAAGCATGTCAAGGCAAATGGGACACATCAACTCCGAATGAAGTGCCCGGGGTGACACTGCAATTTCAGATCCATCGGTGACAGCATCTTGAGGGGTCCTGTGCAATTCGTAATCACTTAGCTCCCACGTTTTGTTGGAACCGACAGCTACATTATTATTTGCTACAGCTCCTGCCCCAGGATTCGTGCTGGTCCCCCCAGAGTTGACATTTTGCGTTGAATTGGACTAAATAACAAAAAGGGTAGTAAATAATGACGTATGTACTTTTTTATATAGCTTTTTAAAAATGGGGAATACTTCGAGGAATTTAATTAATCAGGTATTAACCAGCAGCAAAAAATAAGTTATTTCAGACAGGCTATTATATTTGACGATGGCTTACCCCAGCCATCGGCATTATTTATTTTTTGGCCAGCCGTTTAGTGGGTGTCCTCCAGAAAATCGATCACAGCACTCTTTAAGTTAATTTCACCAGAAAAACTCGGTTACAGCCTGAACCCAAACCAGAATCAGTTCATTGGAGGTTTTTACATCCGAACTTAGACCATACAAATCGTTCTGCGGAAAATTAACTGTAAAAAACGAAATTATTTTTGTAAATATTCAACACAAAATTATTTTATGGACGCAATTTGAATATGTTGTCTGCTTTCGTCAAGAAGCCACCTGATATGATAGTTGTTTAGGTTGTGGAGCGCGAAAACTCGAATAGATTCTTCCCTAAATTCCAGTCATCTCAGACTTCAAGCTTTGTTCAGCTGCGAAAACTGATGAGTTGGCGTCTTTAAAAAAAATCTGCATATCGGTACTTTAGTTTTGGTTTCCACCCAGTTGAGGTAAGCCCCTTCCTTTCGCTATCCAAAGTCCAATATGAAATTTTCAATTTATAGTTCATTTACATTTGAACACTTGCTAATGAATGCTGAAACGAATGTGTATATCTGACTGATTTCTTTCATTACATCAGTTTTTTTCGAAATCTACATGAATCTGCATCCGATTCCACAACCGATAAGACGCCTGTGGCTGTTTGGTGTTGCCAGTTGTGGTGGAGGAGTTATTTCTAATATAGGTATTAAATAATGATTAATATTTATGTTTTCATTAATTACCCATTATGTAAAGGCACGAGTCAACTTTCCTGTGTTAATGTTATTGGAGTGAGGAATACATGCGACAGATCCAAGGACAAGTGGTTACATAATCATCATTCTTATCTGTCTTCATATTCACGTTTTGGAAGCTACACAAACAGAATAGTTGGTCATAATCTCCAGAAGTTGCTGCTAAGTCACTTCGTCAGTTCCAGTAGCACAGCCGCTATTCATTCCGATACAAATACAACCATGAATCGTCCTAAAGTTTTTGTTACTCGGTCTGATATACCCAAGGCTGCTTTAATTATGCTTCAAGACAAGTAAGATACACGGATTGCGTAAATTCGTATAATAATTTGTATAACAAATTGCAAATGTTATTAATGTCTACATAATATGTTTATATTTTAGTATGACAAAAATTGGAAAAATTGTTTTAAACTTACTTCACAATTAATTTATAATATGTACCTAAACAAGACATATTTTACATGCAAAATAGCAATTAATATTAAGACAGACATATTATTGTAGGTACGGACATAGGTAACACTTATTTACTTTTATTATCATGCGCTTATATTGGCCTCTGGAGAAAAAATAAATCTTATGTTAGTAGTATCTATAATTTTATTTTGTTTTTCAATAATATTATAGGTGTGATGTTACAATGTGGAATGAACCGAATCCCGTTCCAAGAGATTTTTTCCTGAAAAGCATTAAAGGGGTCGATGCGATTTACTGTCTTATCACTGATAAAATTGACGATGAAGTCTTGGATAGTGCAGGTAGTTAACTGAACATTTTAAATAGCGGGTGAACAGTATAGAATTCGAATGGTTTTTGTTAAATTAGGAATTAAACTATTAAATATAATAACAGGTCCATCTCTTAAAGTCATTGGAACAATGTCTGTTGGCCATGATCACATTGATCTACAGGCAGTGAAATCTAGAGGTATAAAAGTAGGATTTACCCCAAATGTGTTGACTGACGCCACTGCAGAAACAACTCTTGCCGTTTTGTTAGCTGCCTCAAGACGACTTTTTGAATCACACAAGGAAATTTTAAAGTAGGTACAAACCTTTTATTGCATTCTAAGTACATATTTTTGACGAGGGAAGTAATAATGTAATATTTTTTTCCAGTGGTGGTTGGGGACGAAGTGCTTGGGTAAATACATGCTACATTTGTTTTCGTATTAATTTTATATTATTATGAACAGTTATTCATGAAAAGACATCATTCCAGGGTCCTGAATACATGTGTGGCCATGGATTGGCAAATTCCACTGTTGGGATATACGGTATGGGACGAATAGGTCAGGCTGTAATGGAAAGGCTTGTTCCTTTCAAAGTCAGTCGTTTCATTTACAGTGGTCGATCAAAGAAAGACGATGGTACACATATTTTACTGAGTCATTTATTCCTCTCCTCAAATTGCAATTCCATATTTAACACATAATAATTTAGATGTAGGTAGGTGTACTGTTTTTTGCTAAAAGAGTCTTTTTTATTGTAGTTGTCGGAGCAGAATTTGTTGATTTCGATACTTTGTGCAAGGAGTCGGATTTTGTGATTGTCACTTGTGCGTTTACACCTGAAACAAAAGAAATCTTCAACAAGCGGGCGTTTTCGCTTATGAAGCCAAATGCAGTTTTTGTAAATACTAGTCGCGGAGGTACTAATTTATCATTAATCATTACGTACCCAGTATCAGATGTTAAAGTTCTAAGGCAATAATGCCAATTTGAAATTGCTAATTTATCTAGCAAAAAAAGTTAACGTTTTGGGTATTTCTTTCTTGTAGGTGTTGTCCAACAAGACGATTTGATAGAGGCCTTAAAAACTGATAGGATATTTTCTGCAGGTCTGGACGTGATGACTCCAGAACCTCTTCCCACTGACCATGAGTTGCTTTCGTTAAGAAACTGTGGTAAGAATTTTAGTAGTCTTTCCTAGAAAAGTAAAAAAGAGAAGGCCATAAAAATTAAACTTTTCGTTTTTTTTTGTTTTCACAGTCGTTGTTCCACATATTGGTAGCGCAACAATTCAGAGCCGAACGCATATGGCAACTTTAACTTCAAGAAATATTTTGGCAGCTCTGGAGGGTTCTCCGCTTCCGGAACAGCTATGCTAATAAGTAGAGACCGTAATGATCTACCGATAATAAGCAAAATACATAATGGAAAATATAAGTAAATAAATTAAATAACAAAAAAGCCATCGTGTATGTATGAGGAAAGTGAATCAGACATGAAAAAAATGAAATATTCTAATGGTTATTGGAAAGAAAGATGCACTAATATTTTGATTTCATTGTTATTATGTTTGATTATCAAATAAATAATGGTGAGTGAAAATCACTGCCTAGGATGTAAAGAGTCAATAAGGAACATACTCGACGATTTTATTTAACAATTCACCATAAAGACGATTAATATGCTTTTGTATATTGTACTGAAGTCTATATATTGTGTGATTGTGTACAACAATTTGGAGCACGTCACAAAGCGTTGGCTTATATTAACCTTAATAAATTACAAAATCGTAGGATGATCATTAATAAAAAGTATATTAATAGTATCATGTCTTATCACATCGCTCATACAATAATTATTTAGAACAAAACGCATTTCTCGTGTTATTGACCTAATTCTAACTTTTGAATGCTGATATACATGCCTATCCTTAGCATTATTACATTACTAGATAATTATTGCATAAAGTACGTACAATTGTTTTGCAAGACAGTTTAACCCAAAAAGTACAACTAAGATTTACATGATTTAGTAGCACGGTAATTAACTAGTATAATACTGCACAGCAGATATTTTATAACCATCTAAGTTTAACAACTCTCTATTATGAACCATAATAATATACAGAACAGAAGTAATTATAGGTCGAAAACAATCAATGGAGTTGGAAACAAAGGCTCCGGCGTAAAAGAATTTCAAGGTTTTCATTAACTTAGTTGATAAGAGAAGAGGAATAACTTACCATATTATATGCAAGGATCCAAAGTAAAACTGAATTTCTAACTCCTGTCCTGTGTCCTGTGTAATACCATCATTGTTTATAAATATTGCATTGACAAGTTAGTTTGGGTTCTAGGGTAAATATAATAAATGTTCAATAATTCAACAATTTTTGGAGCAACATCAATTAAGGAACATTCATTAAATTTTCGTAAATCTTGCAGTTGGTCATGGTAGTATACAGATCCTCCCCTAACAAACAAACTTTTGTAGCTTCTCTGGATTCTTGATATCATCCTAAATCGAATGCTATAGTTAGTTGGATGTAATTGCCATTTTCAATACATTTTTAGCAATGAATTGGGAACATCTACAACTAAATAATTTAATTTCGTGGACATATTGTTGTGTATCAAATTCAAAACTAAAAAGTATATGAAGTAAATTGACCCTAATGTATAAGTATTGCACTACGGTAGCAAGAACCCACCGGAAGAAGCGTCTAGGTATCTTTAGTTTTTGGTACGTCAATCCCTCTTATCCTCACAATCATACTAAAAACATGCCACATAATATCCCTACGAATCTCTATTTACGACTGTTATCTAATATGGCTTTACAAATTATAAAGATGTAAAGCATATTGAGTAAGAAAAGCTGAATTTACACACATAATTATACGCAATAATTATGTAGGCAATTTTGAGACGAGAAATGTACGAGTTGATTTTACTTTTTAGAACTTATACATATTTTAGTTTTGTACGTGGGGTTATTGGACATTTGGGTACAAACGTTTTAAAGTTTTTCCTAGTTCTACATTATATGGTTGTATAATATGCATCATTAATTTTGAAATGTCATTACTAGACATATACTATATTGATTGTCTACGATATTCGTTGCCTTGAATGGGCCATGTTTTGGTATACTATAGTTTGTGTTGGTTGATGTATATTACGTACATTAATGATTTTCAGGTACGATAATCTAATGAAGCACTTACCGCCATACATCGCCTATTAAATATTGAAAATGGATGATTGTGTTTGTGATCCTTATCTTTAGAGCAAATAACAGAACAGAATTTACTGTAAAGGAGTCCACCTATTCGTATAAACGTATTTTAAACACGCGCTTTAGCAATATGCTATTCCCCTATTTACTATTTACATTTCTTGCCTAAATGTAGTTTTGTCATTCAAAGCCCGAAATAAAAATCTATGGTCACATTTTTATGTAAATGTGTACTTCAAAAATCCATAAAGATATACGCTATCATAATAAATCACTCACGTTCTTATTATTATTGTCTGATAATTTTGTTTTTCACAAAGTGACTAGGCAGGAACGTGAAGAAATCAATTAACTTGGCAAAGGGAACCGTAGTAATTAATAAGGCTTTACATAGTTATTGTTGTAAATAGCTACATGGAACAACTTAATTTAACAATACAAAAGTACTCTGAGATTTAAAAACATAACAATGAACATACGCAATATTTGATTATGTAAACGCATTTACCTAGATTACATTACATCTAAGGATATTTATATTTAAAAAAACTAAGGATTTTGTTAAAGTATTAGTTTGTATTTAAACGAAACAAATAAGAGAGCTAAGCCACAGAGAACACGATTGGCAGTAGTAGATGAAGCAAAGTTCGGGTCGTCACATGAATTCAAATCTCTGGAAGGGATGTAACCCGATTTGCACATACACGTCGTTTCATCCGATTTTTTATGATTTTCTTGCTTTGATATCAACCGAACATGCATGCATTCAGCTCTTTCGTGACATTTGGCGTTGAAGGAGAGTTTTTGATAATAATCCGGATACACGGTTACGTTTACATAATGGCAATACTGGCCAATCTATTAGAAATAAATTAAAATGCAATTAAAATAAATACTTAGTAATTACTAATTTCCCTACTTGTATTATTTTCGGATTAAATTATGATATAAAATAATTGCGTTTATGTCTTGGGGGAGTAATATTTTTAGCAATTAATATATTCATTAATAACCAAAATTACTAATTAAAATTACGATTGAGAGACAAAAATGAAAACGGCGAACCTTAAGGCGACACTCTTTACTCGAGTGGTCGTAACTGATAGTATCCGCATTCTCCAGACGACAACCACAATAGGACCCTTGAGTATATTGTTGACATATTATCCCCCGACTTTCATCACATCGTTCATTAGGTTTGAGACTTTCTCCTTTGGCAGGAATTTTGCATTTCTGACCCCAGGGAACAAACTTCAGCTCTTTAGGTCGATCTTCATCCGCCGAAGTTACTGTCACAGCCGTTATAGCCATCAGGACCACCAACAAATACAGGAAAAACTGTCGTTGGATCAAATTTTGAAGCGACAAGGGTGATGACAGTGATGAGGAACACATTTTCGTTGGTTTGCTTTCTTTTGCTAGGAATTTTATTGTTGAAATTCTTGTGAAAACGCACTTTTTGAGAGAGTGGATTTGGCAAAATCGCAAATGAGGGAAAACTAATAGATGATGCTATTAGCGTCGTGATTGGCCGATTATTCGTCAGTGTCCTTTATATTCAACAATGGCATAAAAATCAACTCGGCACTTTTTATGACATTTCATTTACTGCAGGGATTGTATTTGTAATTATATAAACACCCTCCGCGATAAGGACTGGTTATTCCAAGATAAGAAGCATACGTATATATAACGTATGTATCTATATATAACACTTTTCAGTACGACTACGAACGAAAACCACTAGCACCGGTTTTTCTCTTTTCCTATACTCAGTCAGTCAACAGTAAGTAGTGGTCACTGTCACTGGTCTGTTTGATTTCGGGAGTTGGTTATGCAGCCAGTAGTCCCTATGTTTTAGTATTGATTGGTACCCCAGATTTGTGTTTCTGATGCTAAATTATATTTTTCAGACTAACAAGCGGTAAGATGATTCCTTTTTCCAATAATAGGCACTGTAGGATTGAGATTTTCTGCCTTTTGCAAACAGCTATATCGTTTTCCTGTTCATATTGATCTTCTCTCAAACTTCAAATAGACCGTTCCTTTAAAATACAATTAAAAACAAAGTATCAGAACCTTTATTTCGAAACAAAATCTACAATTTTGAAAGTATTTTAATTTCGAGAATGCGCGAATGGTCATCCACAACAAAGGATTTTTGTTGCGCTTAGGTAACTACCTATACGCTTATATTTGTCAGCAAGACCAAACATGGCCATTTTTGATGTTGCCCGAAGCTGCTTTACAAGAACATGGTATTGAGAATAGGGTCCTATCATGGATATTTCGGATATTGCTCACTTGATCTTTGACCTATTAGTAAAACGTATGTATAGGTATATAGCTTGTTTTTGTGTATATCTGAGAGTTCTATGAATATTACTGTTTTATGCAGCGAAATGATCCACATAAAATGTTGGATTTGCTGTATGCCCCTATGTATGTATAGGTATATTTTGTGCTTTTGAAACTCTGGAGGAGATATGAATATTTTCCATAATGCGGAAACTTTAGTATGATTTTCCTTGCACCATTTTCGAAAGGGCAGTGAAGACAATAAATATATACCTATGTGACAGAAAGACTTCCGAAATATTCAGAATAGCGTATATTATAACTGTATGCCCAATTGCCTACGAAAAGGTAGGACAATTGATAATTAAATGCTTTTTGACAGTGCGTGTTAGTATATAGGTATCATTAGAGATTCTGTTATAATGAAGGTAATAATAATTACAATTACCAAATGCATATCTACTGAATAAGAAAATCCAAATTACCTACTAAACTAACCACTAACCTAACGACAATAATATTATTGTTAGCTATAATCTGTTTACATTTCTTTATCACTTTCCAGCGACTACTTTTGCTCCAGTCTTCTTAATAAGGAACCTGCCAAAACGAGACAAATTGACACACGCACCTTTGATGACGAGTAAAGTAACTGATTTCTTTAGTAATTCACTTCTTGTATGATCTTATCTGCATTCTACAATGCACTTCTATTCTATGTATGCACAAATAATATATCCTCTATTATCCTGGACGTCTTTATAAATTGTAGCTTTGCAACAAAGGGCAATTAAAATTACCATCCTAATGCTTCTTACTTTGATTGAGGTACTTCTGTGCAATTGTTCTTAGTGTTACTAATAATATGGAACACAATAATGGCTTCGGGGCAATTCTGTTACTATACGTGCTAGCCAACATTTCCCATAACCAGCTCAGTGAGTGCAGAGTGCAGACAACCCTAACGTGCATAAAAGAAAGATATAATTTGCAGTGTAATTTCCTTTCGCAATGTATATGTACGTCTATAAATCGAATGATTTCAACTTAATGCCTATAAACTTTGCACTTAATATTTGTACAACAGCCAGAAGAACATTCTAAAAACATTCTACTATCTCACATATTGTTATAACCGCAAATTCGTAATAGCAGCAGCGTATAGGTAAATTCGTGGAAAATCCCAGTTTTAGAAACATGGCAATTTGTCATTTGGTAATTAGTCACTGTGGCTTAGATAAATAAACTGGAATAAATACATATTATTACACATACACAAAAAATAATATCGTAAATGAAACAGTAACAACAACGTCTTTTTCTTTGTAATTTTAGTATAAATGTGTAGTTACACACAATTGTACAGAAATACGCACACCTAATCTTCAGATGATGTAATACTGTATAAATCTTAATCAAAATCGTTCCAAGTTCAACAGTTGTGATGAGTATTAGTTTGCAGATGTTTTCTCAGGAGTTATTAATATCAGACTAATCTGCGTGTGCACAATTGGTCCACACAAGTGAAAACTTTGATAGTAAATAAGAATAGAGTTTGCTGGCTGAAGCTAAAGAGATGTAAGAGAAGAATGTTTCAGAAAAAAGGTCCTTGCATCATGTCTGTAATAATACGGAGCGATATAAACTGTTTGGTTGAGTGAATGTGTTGGAACTTGGAAGAAGCACGTTGTGAATATGAACTTACCATGTTAGAAGACGAAGAACATTGCTTTAATGAATGGTAGTCCAGCAGAGAGAGATAGATAGATTGAAATAATATTCGAATAAGTTACATTATTATATTTATGTGTTTAGTTAGGTATAGATGAATGTATAATAAACTATGAATTGTCTCTATATGCTTTATATCGTACACTTTATATGCACTGTGTGAGTATGTGTATGATTTTTGCACAGGAAATGTACAGAAGGGAAATAGAGATATAGTGTTTTATTATTTCTTGCCTATTAGGCCACCACAAAGTTACACAACTCTCTCCCTTGTCAATAAATTGAAGAGATGAGACTTTGAAAAGGGTTAAGTGAGTTGATAGGATATGACGGAACAGATGAAATATATTAGATTTATAATTCACTGTTTTGGTTGATGTTTAGAATGTGGGGACTTGGATGGAGAGTATTTCTATGCGTTCACATCAGAGATACAATATAGAGAGTAGGCAGAGGCAGAAAATACTACTCACAGTGCTAACATAACATGATCGAGGCGAGTTGAGTCAACTTTTCAGTGAGAATGAAGGAAGAGGCAACATTGGCCTGTTCGTCTCCTCTTTTCTGGCTCCTCTACTTATCTAGTCTATCTGACTGCCTCATATTATCATTCCCTTTGCCTTACGTTCATTTTAGCTTTAGCTATTGGCTCTCCATGTTAACTAATGCAAGTAATGCAGATAATCTAATGTGTATATACGGATACATGTGTACTAGTTGACTCCTCTATTTTTCTATTATTTCTTCTATATAACCAGTTTTATCTCTTTTCCTATACTTTCTGTATAAAGTCTGCCGAAAGCTCTGCATTGCATTCTCTCTCTCTCAATCTATACAATTATATAATTGCTATAACGAAACGAAGAAAGGTTCTTTTTCTCTATTAACTCTCTCTCTGTCTTGTTCTTGTCTTTTTCAACTTTAGTGTTTTCCAAGAATTCTGTGCCCTGTCTGTACACTAAGGTATTTACATTTCACATGTATATAAATGTGTCTGAGAGGTGTAAGTGTAAATGTTCTCTACCTTACACACACGTCATGTTCATATGCCTTTAAGCAATTCGTACATATAAAGGTATGCACACTGCACACCCCGCAGGATTATGTTACAGGATTTTAAAGTAGGTGTACCTATATAGATATTGTTTAAAATATTTGAACAAGTTCAACTTGAAAATCCCCTTAGAATATAATTCAAGGAAATGACGAAAAATGTATAGAAAATAAAGAAAAAGGAGAAGGTATAAGTAAAGGAGTAAATATACTTTTTATTCGAAGAAAAATTGCAAAATTTTTGACATCTAAATGTATATACATCTCATAACATTATTACATCCCTACGATTTCACTAATAAATAATTTTTCTTAATTCTTAATAAATGCATCTAGGAAAGCTATAAAATATTTTCAGGTTCATATTTGGCCTAGGACACGACAAGTATATAGGTAGATACTATGTTATTTCTGTACCTTTCATAAAACTTCGAACGACAAATGAAAATTCGAACCGTGAAAATGATTGGCCTAGGACGAATGCATTTGGGTGTTTTGTAGAAAGCTCCTGTAACAAATACAGACAAAAATTTTGTAATATTTGGCTTTGGTTAAGACTCAAGACTAAGCTTGTGGTATGTGTGCTCCAGAAAATGATAACATTCTTATGTTGTCGCCGTCTTGGTCGTCCTGAAGAAAGGCTATCTTTTAGCGAGTAGGTATATAAACAGACTTATGAACCCCCTGCCCTAATGTCAATGTAAATACTGTTTGTCTCTTCATAATTACATGCACAGACATATTAGCAGGACGCTAATGGAAGCTTTTGATAGAATGTATCGGTGATTATGTAATTATGCCTAGGCGTAATATTAAATTACTGTATGCTTAATAGGCCCCCTCTCCTTTATATCAATTTACGCTTCACGCTCATTAACAAAACCGATTATTCGTGAAAATTATAAACTGTCTGCCTCCTGAGTCCTGACACAGTTGTCACTAAATCTCTTCAAAGTGATAATGCATAACATTATCTAATAACAGCAGAGCAACAAAGATTATATATTCCAGCTTTATTATTTGGGTCACATTAAACTAGGTTACTTGATTTTTTATTTCTGGATTTTATTTTATGCATTCGTAATTCCGAATTACAAGCGTGATAGAATTACTTTTATGGTATTTACACACTTTTCCTTAATCTTACATTTCAACTTTACCAGTACAATGCTTTTGTAGTAAAATTATCAACAATAAACCTAATATACCTTATGTAACATGTAGTCTGCTTCCTATACAACAAAATACTTCGTAAAGAAAAAATGTATGAAGTGAGACTGTAAATAAGAGTGGATCCTTCCTACTTGCATAAATATACAATGTGGTTAATTTCATACAAAAATTGTCAGGAAGCCAAAAGGAAAACTTTTGCTTTCACGAATTGTTTCCGTATTTCGTTAGTAAATGCACTCGGGCCGTTTATATCTAGTCACCCATTTATCTAGCACACTAAATTGAAGTGTTAAAAATCGATGATGAACTTTAGCAGCTGTATGTAATGGGTTGCTTTATTCGAGTTCTAAATTGTGAAATTGTTTTACAAATAGAGTAAGAACGTAGACTTTTTAAATTGTAGTTGCTCAGTAGTTGCTTACGTATCACTGAAATTATATTTCGTCTTTAAAGCAATTTAAATATAGTTAAATATGAAATAATATGTTTTCAATTGCTTCTAATAACATCTATCACTATATTTTGTGAATTACACGTTGTGTTTGCGTACAAATCGTCAAGAAAAACAAATTAAACCCATTTAGGCAACTAAAATATCATTACAAATAATAAACAGATGTTGCAAGAAAGTCTCCAATATTTTTTGCTAATATTTCCTCAGCCATTATAAAAAATATCATCTAATTGTAATGTGTAGTGTATTATAAAGTTATTCTGCATCATTGTATGGATACTAGTAATATGATGTTCATCGTATGAAACATTGAAATAAACACAGTTGAAGTAACTTCATCAACAAATGGTTTGAAATAACATACATAAACAACAAGCTCATCATAAACTTCGGAGTTCTGTTCTTTTCCCTATGTACTGCAATAGATATTCCTTTTTAATCATAGTTCACATCACAGAGCCAATATTTTATGTGCAATAAAAGATGTATGACTATGCAGAGCTCAAAGAGTACGTATACTTCAGAGGTAGATAATAAATACTGCTTGATATGTGGACGCATAGTAAATAGGGGAGAAAAAAGTGACCCTAACTCCTCGGCTCAACGATATTTCGGTGTAGATATCGATACAATGTAAATATTTATTTTACCTCGCATCCATCATATTATCAGTCTGTCAAATGCAGTCAATTTATATTTTACAAGCTCTCTAATGATAAACGAAACGAAGCAGAGGTTTTCTCAGAGCTCTAAATAGTCGTGCAATATGCATAGCCCTAAAATGGGAATTCGATACTCTCATGGAATTCACAAGCAATGTGCCTATATATTTCCACGTGCGATATTGATGTACACTAAATATGCAACGTATTTAGTTTAAGCATTTATGGAAGTATAAAATCATTTTTATGTAGCCAGGTTAAAAAGAATGTTTATCATCTGCTTTCGACTTTTCTTTGCAACTAAAATGTACAGTCGAGCCGAGAGGAAAGATAAATGGACACAATAACAAAGTCGACATAATTGACTTAAATAGGTTACGCGTTAATGTAAACTCTTAAAAGTTTCTTCTTATTTCCTTTTGTTTGTCGCAGAGTTTTAGTACTCCCACATTACCTGGCATAATAAACTGACAAGTGAACCTATAAAATATTTCTTTTCCATTAGCCAACTACAGAATTTATAAGTCCGAAAATAACTGTCACTTGTTCAATGTCTGGCGAATATTACATTTAAAAATATTCTTGTCATTTTCTTTGCTGCTAGTCCTATCTACGGCTTGAAAATTTTAATGCATTGAAGTAATGCTCATCATTAATTCCTGGAGCGTAATCTGTCACCATTAAAATGCGTTGAAATATGCTAAGGCAAAATTTTATTGGGAAATAAAGACAATCGTTAATCTTAATAATGTAATGCGGAGAGCATTGAGACACTAAGTAGACTGTTTAGAATATTTTAAGTTGCTACTCAGGCTGCGTCTGCTTCATTTCATAACTAAAAATAATTGACTACAATTCTCAAAAGTTACGCAGAAATACGATCCCATCCATGTGCAAAATAAAGAGTTGTGCCATGTTATTTCATTTCATGTTCTGTGTGTCTATATGTCTTAGGCAAATGCAACAAGTTGTTTTCCTCGTTTAATCTTCCTCTAAAGCATACTGTAAACCACAGATCATATATAGTTCTATTTTATATTTATTTAATAAGATAAATGGTACATATAGTATGGTGCCTAAACAAACTTATTAAAATAACAAGCGTAATTTGTCCATGTTTTTGCATTTAACCAATACGTGATACACCTACAGCTACAGTTATATTATCCACCATATGTAAATACACATTCGTCATAATATTTGCACTTTTGTCATGTAAATATTAAAATGTCATCATATTACAAGCACATTACGTACTTCTCGTACAAATGACAAATTCTGAGATCATTTAAATACAATTGTGGCAAAAAACGGAGCAAATTAACCATAAATGTCAGAATTTACACTTTGTTTTGTACACACAAATATGTATGAGTTTTATGTTACAGTTTACAGTGGTTTTATGCTGAGTATTATCTTATTTGCGTTATGGTAGGATATGTCGCAACAACAACAACGGTGCCATATCACTTATTCGTCTGCTGCGATTTATTCCACTGCGTAAAAGTAGGAGTAGCAGAGGTCAAGTGACAGATTGAATCTAATTTCATTACGCGCATAGAACTTACCAAAATAAGTCAAGGCAGACTATTTGACTCACAGCAATTCCTATTGCGAATTTAATATGCATACATTTACATGCTTATTTTTTAGTTTGCAGCTCATAAATGCCAATTGTCTCTTCCAGCAGAATTGCCACCCCTGTTTTCGTACGCTTTCAAGCTGTCACAATAACGGTCATGAATTTAGTGTTTTCCCCATTTATGTTTTTAATACACGGTTAAATGAGGTAGGTACTTTGAATGAAAGTCATATATCTCAAGTTCATGCTATGTATTTAATTATATTAGTAAAATTAAATAGAACGGGTGAACGGGTACTATTATAATGGTATCTACTTATGAATCTGGCACAGTGAGTTCAGAATAAAGAATACTACAACTTGTCAGAATAAAGACTTGTCGTCACCACAAGTCACAAGTACAATAACACAAGGTATGTTAATGTTAAGAAACTTTCAGACCTTTCACATATGTGTCAGTTATTAAAATTCATGCCGAAATGACGGAACTAAACATTTATCATTTTAAATACAAGTAGCATTCAATATGAATTGATACATGATTCAAAGGTTGGTTGAAGTAGGTTATTAATAGAAACTGTCAATCACACCCATTTGGCAGCCTATTTTTAGAATTAAGCAAAGTTTGTTTGATTTTACTTGTGTGTAAACGAGATCCATTTGAGCGATAAATCGAAATGGCGAATTGACAGATTAAAATCACACCATTGTCAATTCTTTAGAAAAAAATAATTTCGGGATATTATATTCTAATTGAAAGAAATCAAGGTAAAATGGATATGCACCGTCATTGAGCATACTGTAGTGAGTTAACGAAGTAGTGGATCGGCAGTTTGGCAATTGATGGTTTGTTTGTCATGTCCTGCAAATTATAGTAAACATTGCAATTTGCATAAAAGCTTATTAACTTATTACCAACAGACGCATATGCCTGAATTGTATTTTACCATAATATGTCGGTGTCTCAGAAGGCATTAAAATTATTGAGAAGGTAATTGCTCCTGTATGAACTAAGCTATGACCTAGTCGTGTTAAAAATGCAATTACCTGTTATTATGTGGAAACATTTTCTCTCCGTCTCATTTGCGTATTCATTTTCCCTTTAACAAAGAAATCATCATTTTGAGAAAACTGTTTACCGAACTTAATCTTCAAACAGAATTACCTACCTATACATTTAAGTATCCATTTATAATAAGCTCTATTAGCGAATGCTGCGTATTTGGTGTAGGTACCTATATGGATACACATGTCCTATCTATAAATATATTATTATATCGTACCTCGCTATACTTACTTGTAATGGAAAACTTTGAGCAAATTAAAAATGCTGAAAACAAGAGCTGACATAAAATGTTTGAATAAAGATGAACCAAGTCATTATTAGAAAACGGTAAGAACTAAGGGAGCTGCATTTAAAAAGCTATATGCAAACTTGGAACTGACTGAAGCTTACAAGAGAGCCTAATTATTAATTAACCAAACCGTCAGATTCACATGAACGTGAATAATAGGAAATAGACACGAAACGAAACTGTTGTACATTAAAGACTTGTTTAAACATAACATTAGCACTTGCCCATTCATTCTTCATTGAAAGTTAAGCGAGTTGAATACAAACAATAAGAATGTGAAAGGTAGAACGCTTCAAATTAAATTTTCTGTCATTTATTACCTATTGTTAGTTTTCCAACAAGCTATTCAGCTTATTTCTTCGTAGTGTGCTAACAGTTTCCGTCAACCGTCCACGTCCACGTCCACCCTATGAACAGTAATTGTTACATCTTTCTCCATATAGAGACTTATTTACTTCAATATTTACTACTACTAATAATAGTTAATATCTCATTTATCGGTTTCATGATTATTTGTTCAGCGATTCACAAAAACATGCTAAGTCCGCTTAAAGCCATATTTCCGCCTATTAATAGCGAGTAGCTATAGAACGCATAACATTGGCGTAATAAAAACTTACATAGAATTATTACACGAACATTTGGACCTAACTTTTTATTGTAATTTGTTAGGGATAACGAGAATTTATGGATTACATTAGCATAAAAGGAAACCACATCCCTCTTTTTCATGGCAATTAATATATCAGCAATTATTTCGTTGTTGTTCTTGTTAAAACTGAAGATGCTGTGCAAAGCATTATAAATATACATAACATATCACGATGACTAAGATATCATTTTGGTTACGTAAATAAATAATAAATACCAGTTGTACTAAATACGGTCTGCACTGCAAGTTTTTATGTCATTAAGATTAGGTTAAGCATGTAATAATAGTGGCTGTGGCTAATATCGGCGTATTTAATTTGTTTAACCTTAACAATTACGACAATATAATATGTAATCTATATGTATAGCTCCTACGCAAATGATTTTCGTGACGTGCCACATATGGATGGAATGTTATATTGTTTTCTACTTTGCTTTGGAGTCGGATTTCTTGAGGGAGACGCTTCCTGTGCAGTTTATCATTGCGGCAGATTTACAAATGGAAATGTACACATACACCCACGCATGCGATAGATGAATCATAAAATAAATGCAATTTCGATCCCCCCATCGTCACATATGCATTCGGAATATTTCGTTTAGGATGTTGAAATTGTTTAGGTAGTACACATTCTAAAAATACTTGTACTACATGCAAAGTATAGAGTACACTTTAGACAAGAAGATTCATATTATTATGTTTACGTCAAATAATTTATTTCATCCCCCATTTGTAATTAGAAATATTGCGAAACCACTAATTAGGAATTCAAAAGCGCAATTACTTTCTGCAATCGAAATCTTTCACAAATTCATTGAATATTTCTCTTAGTTTTCAAAAGTCAGACTGGGACTGAGTGCTTATAAAATATGAAATGAGAAAATGAGAGTCACAATTAATTATACAGCGTATTTTAATTCGTAAATAATTAGACAATAATTATGTTCTCTTCGTACATATTTTATAGGTACGCAAGTAATACCATTTACATTCAAGTGTCACCGTTTGGTACTAATATTTGTCAGTCAGTTTCTAAAGCAAAAGCGTGCGTGTTAACGTATTAGTTGTGTGAGGGTATCTTTTTATGTAGGTACTTATAACTATGTGGGAATTGGGAAATTAGAACAGGAGAAAGATACGGAAAATGATGAGATGATGTAACATAACTAACGTGTAGATTACGCATCCGCAGGATTCATTATGTACATAACAAACGGACTCCCGGACGCGAATTATAATGCCACCAGTAGTAAATATAGATTATGCAAAATTGAGGTCCCCACATTGAGCCAATTATGGATTTCGTATAGGTATGAAACAAATATGTGAGCTAATTAAGCCACAGAGAACACGATTATTGAAATTATTTATAGGCAGTAGTAGATGAAGCGAAGTTCGGGTCGTCACATTGATTCAAATCTCTGGAAGGGATAATGTAACCCGCTTTACACATACACGTCGTATCATCCGATTTTTTATGATTTTCTTGCTTTGATATCAACCGAAAACTCTTGCATTCAGCTCTTTCGTGACATTTGGCTTGGAAGGGGATTTTTTGATAATACTCTGGATACACGGTTACGTTTACATAATGGCAATACTGGCCAATCTATATTAGAAACAAATTAAATCCAATTAATATAAATACTGTAATTAGAGCTAATTTCTCTACTATATTATGAAGCATTACTTTCATATTTAATTACGCTGCAAAATATATTTAGCACTCGGAGAACAGTTTCAATATTTAAACAATAATAATTAATACATTCCGTAACAAGATTACTAATTAAAATTACGATTGAGAGACAAAGATGAAAATGGCGAACCTTAAGGCGACACTCTTTACTCGAGTGGTCGTAACTGATAGTGTCCGCATCCTCCAGACGACAACCACAATAAGAGCCTTGAGTATATTTTTGACACACTATCCCCCGACTTTCATCACATCGTTCATTAATTTCGAGACTTTCTCCTTTGGCAGGAATTTTGCATCTCTGACCCCAGGGAACAAACGTCAGTTCTTTTGATCGATTTTCATCCGTCGAAGTTACTGTCGCAGCCGTTATGGCCAGTAGCAGAACCCCCAAGTAGAGAAAATACTGTCGTTGGATTGGAAGCGACATGGGTGATGAGGAACACATTTTCATTGATTTATTCTTGCAGTTATAAATAACACGAACATTTAGAGACTTAACCTTTTATAGTAATTTGTTAGGGAAAACAAGGATTTATGGTTTACAGTAGCTGGAATGAAAGGGTAAAAGGCAACAACCACAGCCCACTTTTCCGAGACAATTACTCAACCCGCAATAATTTTGTCGTTGTTCTTGCTAAAACTGATGATGTGATGTGCGTACCATTTAGATGTGGGTACCGGTAAATGCCAGTTGTATAATACTCACAAAGCCATGGCTTCATCCGCATGACATAACGAGAATTATGAATGACTCGTTGTGTATATTGTATAATATTATGCATATAAGTAATTTCCTGGTCTTTAGCTCAAGATCTTACAACTAGTCAAACACGGCGACTCAGATTGCCAACTATCTGTCAGTATTCAGAAAATAGACAGGATTAGGATCATACAAATATCAGTTACCGTAAGGCTTTCTAAATGCAAATGACATTTTGTACAACTTTTCTAGCACATTACACTTTCACTTGACTTTAAGCTTTTCCCAACTTTTGCCAAAGTGAAAGTGAAATGATAGTTTAATGTGCTGAAAGAGTTTGGTGTGCTAAAATCTTGAAAATACAAAATGACATTTACATGCACAAAATTTTGAGGCACTTGATACCTGATGAAGTCCTAGTAAATTTATTATCCTGTGAACAATTTCACCCTTCACAGTATGCAATGGAAATTGTTATTAAGAATATCTAACAGTTTTCACCCATCTTAGCATTTATCATTGTTGTGTTAGCCATTCAATTTATGATTTAGAATTTACCTGCGATAACTCTCAGGTCAGTTAGGTATATGTAGTTACATTTTACATAAAGTGTAGTGTAAATATTATTAGTTGATGCTAAATACAAAATGTGTAAAATATATAGAAAACTCTCACTAGTAAGACATGCTTAAAAAGTAATTGCCTATGTTGCTACTGGTTCATATTGTATAACACACCATACGCCAACATATCGGAAAAAGGAAATGCTACATGTCAATGGCTGTAAAATCTACTAAAGGTTGTGAATTTTCTTTACTTTAAATCCTGGAATGGGAAATCTTATCTATCTATTCTCACTGCGCTAATGAACTGAATTGACCATTAAAAAATATCTATCACCTGATTCGCTCGTCAATCACTTTGATATGTTTGTAAAGTCTCTACATTGTATCACATCTGAAATTCATGGCGAGGTGTTGTGTGTGTGCATATTCTGTTATACTGTAAGATGGAAACTGATGCGAACATATGATGACCTTCGCGATTTCCTTTAGGTTAGTTGTGAAATTACGAATTAAAGCTTGTTTGCTTTATCATAAAATACAGGCAAAGTACCTACGTGAAGCAAAACCAAGCACCACCATACCATGGGAAATAAAACTTGGATATAACAAAGTTTCTCATAATATTAATAATTAATAATTATCAGTACATCCTACTATACAGTAATGCGTCTACAAAATAAACCTTAAACTAAAATGCACCAAAATCCGGTACTACCGTTCCAGAAAAATGATATGTTATTATCATGAAATTCGATCCCTGAATTTGATGGAACAACCACATTCAGCAAGCCAGTGGCTTATCTCCATACTGTCCTTAAAATGTTTTTTCTCAATTCTAAGGACAATGGATCAGCAACCTCTATCATAGGATAAAATTAATCCTCAACTTTGTAAACAAAGCTATTAAAATATTTGAAATGTCAAAGTGAAAATGTTTTCAAAATAATTGAACTTAATTTTCTTTGTACAATTGTTACTAGTATATATAGGATATTAAAAGTTAAGACAATTCTTTAGAATATAAATGCACACTGATGCATGGATGACAGTTAAATTGGTACATTTAATTACCTGCATACTGGGACAGAGCTTGACTTTTGCATTTTGAATACCTTCCACACGCTTTTACGTGCCATGAAGTCAAACTGCTTCTTACTGACCATTTGGCATGATATGGTGCATGGCATAGGTGCAAAACTCTCATTCAAGACAATTTTGTAAAAGGGGTAAAGCACTTATTCTGCTTAAATTGCATGCACTATAATAACTACGCATCAACAAGAAAGGAGAGTGAGATTTTCAAATGGCATTACATTAAAAAGTATCAATTCAACCTCATTATTTCACTTTGCGTTTTTTAATCTGACATTAGCAGCCGACATACACAAACACAACTGGCAAACAGAGAGCTTGTACCTTTAAACCTAAAAGTAATACTATACCCTCCCCTCCGTGTGTACTGTGAACTAATAAACAAACTAGCAGGTGGGTCGAAATATCAAAAGAAATCTAAGAAAATAATAGTCCGATTTTCCTCCAAGTAATACATGTCAATTATGAAAGAACACGTTAGATTTGGATTATTTTCCCATTATTGCGAATGAATGGAATAGGTATACGTAATAATAATATTGGTTTCAAAGGTACCTAATATAGGTAAAGGTATTTATGGTATATCTATCTATGTAGTCACATTATGCATAATAATTAATTTAGGATTTAAGTATACATCAAGGTATGCAGAATTATTCCAGTAGGATTTACGAGTATTGCGTCATTTTATAATCATCGGCTATATTTTGAATACAAATCTTGAAGGATGATTTTAATGACAAACAATCCTGTTTTTTAGGCATGAATAAGAGAAGTTTCATGTAACAGCGATACATATTTGCATATACGTACATATTCCATACTCCATACTACATACATACGTAAATAAATATACCTTGCTTACCTATTATGTATTGCCATGCATAGCCAAATAAAAAAAAATGGTATCCACTATCACGACTACGTAATGTACGTAGTATGCTATCACATGCTATTATTTTAGGTTGCTGCTTAAAAAACCCAAATGATATGCATTTATCTTATATAGGAGCGTCCTTATATGATAATATCTTTGTTAATAATGAAAAGTGAATATAGTATATGCGTAACTACCTTTGGTTGGCTGTAATAATTGGTGGATGAAGCAGTGCAGTAGAGCAGGAGAGTCAAAGGGGTAAGGATAAAGTGAGGTAAACTTCTTTTTTTAATGTCCTTATAGTTTCAGTTTGTTGTTCAACGAAAGCCTTTTCATTTTCCACTGTAGCCAATCATGTGTAATATGTGTAACCGAGAGCAAAGGTCTCCTTTTCTTTGCATGCAACACTCGCTATACTCTTATTTTATTTAGCAGTGTAAGTAAAGTCTCAAGTTGGGTGTCATTTTTAGTTCACCTTTGCTGCTACCATTACTGACAAGTAAATAAGTCTTTCTGTTCAAATTCTATTTTCCATTCTTCACAATTACATAACTTCCTGTAAGTATTAAATCAAGTAAATCATCGTTTCTATTTAAATCTAAGTTTATATTGTAGTGGGAGAATACAGCATAATTTCCCCGGTTATATATTATCATGATAATCATTTTAGCATTGACTTTTTAGGCTACATATAGATAGGATAGGTCTCGGTCTGATAGTCTATATATATATAATAATATAGTGCTGTAATGTATAGCTCGATCTCGATCCACTAGTAGTATACAAAAGTTATTTGCAGTACAAGTTACACTGTTACACAACTTGCTTCGGTTTTCTCATCAAACAAGGAACATTTATATTTCTCCTGTGCTAATAACTCAAAGATAGTACAGACTTACAGTTGTAAACTGTCTATACAAATTTTTAATTCCAGTTTTAATTTCAACTGAAACTATCTTACTGTGTTTTCAAAATTATCTCGTTGTTACAAATAGTATATAGATAGGCTAAGAGGCTATATACCTTTAGCTGTTAGCCTTACCTCTATAGTACAGCAACCTTTTATGTAACTATATAAATATTGACACTAAGTAAAACAAAGAGGTAAGGAAATATATTTAAAATCGAATTTTCAGAAATACAAAAATATGCATAAATACATATCAATGTGTAGGACATTCTGAACCGGATTGCCAAGTTTAGAAGATTGAAAGTGGATTAATTTTTCAGTAGTAGTAAACTCTGTTCTTTGAATTTTTCATGTAAAGTAAACGCGTAAGATTTATCTGGTTGAATGGAGGAAACGATCTGATCTAAGTCTAAGTAATCAATACATATTCGCATGGATGGTAACAATAATAATTATGTAATGTACTTAACAAAATCAGACACTACGATCACGGACACGTAGATGTCGATTTAGCAGGCTCTACTTTAGATGGTGCTCTAATAAGACACTGTTCTTCTCGCCAAATACATCTTAGCGATCAGCTGTATTTTGTACCTGTCCATACATTGCCACGTTCCAAATTGTGTACTTTTACAAATTGTGCCAATAGTTTCTGTTATATTCCCTAAATAAATTGGTAAATTAATGCCATAATTAACAATGAACTGTTTACATTTTCACATACTATTTCATCCATAATTCATGCACACTATCAATTGTAATAATATATATATATATATATAGCACTTTTATACTTTAAGAAACATTATGTAGCTAATTTTATTTTTATTGCAGATAAAATAACGTAAGAAATACTGGCAACTCGGGTATTTAAAGCTACACTAGGAAAAATGACGTCGGAATTTGATATAAATTCTTCAAAGGTTAGTAATTTGTTAAAACGTGTTCTTAAAAGTTTACATATGTTATGAACATGATTTATGATGGTTGTTTAGTTTTCCTCTTTGTAAGAGAAAAGTACATTGATGTTTTAACTCTTATTAGTTTGATAATCCATTATTGTCTATAGGGTTGTCCGTGTAGGTACCTATAATGTAATACATGTCGACATGTGTAATTATATCTGTAATCCCATATTTTATGCGAGAGTGGGATGGGATGGGAATAATAGTTATATATCTATTATGCACGAACTTTTACCTTATTTACCTTTATGTATGTCGGTATTTTTTCTATTATATGCTTTGCACAGCAAAATGACTGTGTACCCTAACATTTATTATAAACTTTTCAAGGTTTAAAAAAATC
>JABASI010001238.1:0-26893 GCA_019776505.1 Tomocerus nigrus
GCATTTGAGTACGTAACCAAGTGTCACTAAGGTTGAAAAAAATTGAATTCAAACACCCCCTTAAGCCGACAACAAAAATATGGAAACCGACAACAGAAATATTTAACATGTCCACGCTATTTGGAAATTATTTTTCAATCGTCGCATTTGGAAACAGAGAAAAAGGTTGCTAGCTGATACTACTATCGTTATAATTGGGCACAAAGAATAAAATTAGCATTTTGGTATTTAGAAGGTTTGCCGAGGGCTGTAATTCGAAGTAATTTGCATATTATGATCTCTATTTATGTAATTAGAACATTTGCCATTTTTGTTGTCGTTTTATATTAGATGATATTTCAATTTTTTTTGGATCTGTGTTGACTTGTAGACTTTTGTGGTCATTTTCCGTATTTTCACTGTCGATTTAATTAGATCGCATTCATTTATGATTAATATTTTCTTCTTTGGAGTCATTCTACTGAAAGAATCGTACACAATGCTTGTAATTTCCTTCTCTTGAAAAGGAGAAAGAGAGGAAAGTGTATGTGCTTGGAAACGTCTATGTTATCTGCATTATTTTGAAGGACAAGGGAGTGAATGCATATAAAGAGTTGTAGTGGGCAATAAAAACGTCAGAGATTTGGCACTGTTCCATCGGTAGTAAAGGGACCCCCTCCAGGTGGACTTGATTCAATTGGAGATGACGAGAATATTATGTCGTCAGGAAAGAGATGAGGAAAGGAAATCAGAGTCTACATTGAATCAGATTGGAAAATGTGCAAGAGGAAGTGAGGACGCCGTAGAATAAAATATAAAAAAAATCAGGAAGCCTAGTTGCCAGCTTTTGAGTGAGACTCTCAGTTGATTCGGAAGGAAATGGATTGAGTTGTCATGTAGCAGTGTTGCTAATAATTATTTCCCGAATTGGAGTACACACACACACAGTCAGCGGGATGGTCCATGTAGGCGTTGGGGAAAAATATTTGTAAGGATGAAAGTGGAGATGAATGACAAGAGGCTTTGAACGAGAAGAATCCAGTCGACGTCTTTGCCAAGGAGAACTAATGAGAGTCTTCTTGAGTTAATGCAACGAGACTGTGAGTCGTGTGAGTCAACACGATCCGATATTTTCCTTTCACTCAATTTTACCACTTTCTCTCCTTCAACAATCAATCAATAGCCGCTCTTCCTCTCCGTGCCTACCTAAAATACTCGACTCCTGCTAGTAGCCCTGCCACACACTCCTCCACAACTCGCCCGTCCAAATAAATCTACTTCCTTCAAAATGGAACAGGAGAAAAAGAGGAACGGTGCATGTCTGTGCATATCTCCCTCTTAACTCCAGCCTCTCAACAACCCACTAACAATACTACTATTTTTGATACATCTAAGTACTTTTGTTCAGGACCGGCTCTCACTCCCGCCACAACAAAAATTACAAACAATTTCGTTCAGAAATTAATTATTCCCTCTTTTCCTTTTTTTGGGCCGTTTTCCCTTTTCGGGCGGACAAATTATGGAAAAAATATTTCCTTAATTATGACGGAAAAAGATACTTTTTTACATTGTACTTTAAAATAAGTTGTTTGTACGACAGTAAAAGTCTTATAGCAAAATTTTTTTAACCAATAAAATGTTCTGATATTTTTACTTTTGTTATGGAAGCGGATCAATCTCCCTTCAATCTTCCTGATACTATCATTGAAATAAAAATGCCCAAAAATATGATCTTTCTCAGATCTTAATAAACATTCCCAACCTAATATTTTTTGACGACAAAGAATTGCAGCAATTATTTTGCTCTATTTATTACTCTTATGACTTCGTAGCAAAGTTAAGGAGAAGACGAATTATATTTTTAGCTTCGTAACATGAAAAAATTTGCAAGGCACAGAATTTTACTGATTTTCAAGATTTCTTTTAGTAATTTTTCGCCCCCAGTCAGGAACGTATAGATGGACCGGCCCTGCTGGTTGTAGCGTCTGTATTTTTTAAATAGAGAGCATGGTAGAGTAAAAGAGAGGTTGGTTGGTAAACAACATTGTGTAGTGTGAGTGTGTGTACAGTTCGCTCCTTCCTCTCCAATCCGCTCGGCTATTTCTGTAGGAAAGATGTTCGTCTTTCTTTTCTTCGCTTCCTTCATTCAATCAGTCTGCCTTCTGTGGATGTAATAAATTCTTTTTGCATTGTGTCTATTTGAATGTTGTGTGGAGCAGAGAGAAAACTAAAAAATCCTCTTCTTGACAGCATGTTTCAAATTAACTAATTGTAAGTCTATCTGGCTAAGTCAGCTTTCAGCTTCTCTTTTTAAGGTCTCTACCTCTGCTACATATAATCATGCCGGGGTTTTTTGTTATGGCTTCTATGTGTACGCCACTGGATTAGCCCTATCTTATCATCATATCAGCTTCAACGATAACAAACTTCTTCCTACACTCGGGCAATAATCTTTACTAGATGCATACCTGCAATAACAGTAACAGTGATGGGAAAACTTTCAGTTAGCCGCTCGAAGAAGTTCGGAGAAAGTCCTCCTGTTCCGATCTCATCTCACTCCATTCGCGTCCGATTGAAAGAATAAAAAGTTGAGTGGACATGACAGAATGGCAATCTTTGGGTTAAGTAAGTAATGAAATGACACTGACGGATGAGGTTGACGTTCAGACAACAATATCCATCGACGACCACATACAGGGCCCTTTCAAAAACAAATGGAACCCATTTTTTATCTCTAGCTACTATATCTGTTCATTTCTTTTGTTGTCTAAACATTTGCAACTGTTTCAGCGTAAACCCAGATGGATTCAAAATATTTATCTTTGTTTTAAATTTAATTTAATTAAGATTACCAAGAATTAGCGCCACAATACAGATATAATAAAAAATAACACGAATATAGTATTTGGTCCTCATTATACATAAGGATACTTAATTCTCAGGTAGAGCGAAGATTATAAATTTTTTGAATTTGTTTTAAATAATAAAAAAGGCAACAACATTTTCTACTTTCTCTCGAGTGCATTGAGGTAAAGATGGTGGGTGATTAATCAAGTGAATAATGAATAAACACTTAGCTTACTTAGGCCATTTACAAATGTTAAAAATCTAGCACAATAGTTGGCCAACAATAATTATTTTTTATTTCTGTTATGAAGAAAATGATGAAATGTAAACTTTGTGTATGTAAGTATATTGATCGTTGTATCTGAGAAACAGAGTAAAGTCATTTAATAACAATACTAATTCTCTGGTACATCAGTTATTCGGTTCAATCTCCATTAATTGTTTAGTCGTATGTTCAGAAATCATTTTTCGTTACAGTTTGGGCCCATCAATTATTTAGAGGAAAATGGGGGAGCGAGGGGTGGGGGGCTTGTCAAGTTTTGCCAAAGGGAATTTGGTCAGGAGTCAGTCAGGGCTCAAGAGTATGGATTATTATTTGACATCCAGAAGTTCAGATGGTAATCAGACAGGAAAATAGAGCTATATGGATATGTATACTATGTCATATCAATAGCTGAGTAAACGATTATTTATGTGGTACAAGGATGAAAATGGAGGTAAGAGAATCTGGAGAGCTATGTCAGCATTTTTTGGTTGAGTAAAGCGGCGGATACTAGACAATGCTATTAGTTCGTGCCCTAATACTCTTTAGCTATTTACTAAAAGGGTTTTTCACTAGCCACTGGTTAGTGGCTCAAGTGCTAGTAGCCAACATGGCCAAGTGGCTGGCTAAAATCTTCGGTGGCCACTGGCCATAATGGTCTACAATGATCAAAATTAATAATTTAATATTTAATAAAAATATTTTTTTCATTCCTGGAGATTTATAAGGGATAATGAAGAGTCAAAACAAGGAAAACGAACATTATCAGATTAATTTGTTATTATGGATCCCTCGTTTCGAAAAAAAACATTAATGAAAAGAGTATAGGAATTATTATTGGCAATAAGTTTTGGATTTAATAATAGGATTATTTTTGAGCACACTCTGGTAATTTCAGTGCATTAGGCTAGGTGGCTGGCTAAAATCATTGTTGGCCACCGGCCATAATGGTAGGTTACGATGGTCAAAATTAAAAATTTAATTAAAGGCAATATTTTTTCATTCCTGGATATTTATGAGTGATCCTGAAGAGTCAAAACAAAGAATCGAGCACATTTAGATTAATTCTTTATTATAGAAGTTTTCGTTTCGAATAAAATGTCACTAATAAAAAGAGTATAGGAATTATTATTCGCAATAAGCTGTGGATTTAACAAAAGGATTATTTTTGAGAACACCCTGACCATTTCCGTCCATTATGACCAGGTGGCTGACTTAAATCTTCAGAAGCCGACCAATATCAAGCACTGTTTACTAAAGATTCATTCACCATCAGCCAAGCAAGCAGGTCTCCCATTTATACGTAAAAAGTTCTTGTGTAAGTAGAAAGGAGAAAGAGAGAGAGAGAGGAATAGTTGTTCGTTCATTTATTTATTTTATTACTTTTAGTGGGCCATTACAGTCCATTACTAGCATTAGATGTGGAGAAGGAGTATGGGCTACCTAAGCAAACACACAAGTCAGGGCTAATGCATATTGCAAGTGAATGTAAAGCTGTCGTGACCTGATCTGTCTGTTCTGGGTGAATGTATGACCTCATTCCATAATTCCTGATTATCTCATCATGTCGACCATCTCGACGACTTTTTCATTATTCAACTCTTTATTGAGCTTTTCTTCGGCCTATTCTATTGTAAATAAAAGCTCTTGCCTAATCTAAACGTCAAAGAGGAAGTTGACGGGGGAATTGAAGCTTTTCTTATCTTTAGCCTCCGCTCTCCACACTCACAATAAAGCACTAGCCTCAATGAAAAAGAGTCCAAAGTCGAAAATCCAAAGTCGAACCAAAGAAATGGCTACAACAGAAACCTTCTTCTCCCGACTCTAATCTCTCAATGCAAATCTTCATTCTTTCTTCATATCAATAAGCATATTGCTCAATCTTACTTACAATTCCCCACAATAGCATCTTGTCGGCTTCTAGCATAATACAGTTTTCCTAAACAACATCCCATTGTCATTGAGAAAGAGAGAAATTTCATCTGGCCCCATTATCATAATACTCTGTGCCATGCTATGCCACACTCTATTTCTTCGCTTGAAATTATACGCCCAAAAACTGAGTAGTCACTAGTAATAATCAGGGTTGCGCTGGATAAAATCAATGTGCTGGTTTTAATTGGACAAAATTCGTTTTATCCACCATTGTTTTGTAAAGTAAGCGGATGAAATAGTCCTTTACATGGTTTCATGCACAGCCATTTTGCCCAAATTATCAAATGTGAATGGATAAAATGACAAAATAGTTTCATCTGGACAATTTACTATAACCAGGGATGCGGTGGATAAATGTGTTGGTTTAAATTGCACAAAATTGCTTTTATCCAGCATCATTTTGTTGATTGAGCGGATGGAATGGTAGTTTTCATGATTTCACCCATAGCAATTTTGTCCATATTGTCCAATTTGGATGGATAACATAATAATATTTTAATCTCGTCGTGATAACATCGAACCCTGCCTATAATATTGTATTCGTTTCTCATGTGACTATAATAAAAACAGTAGCGTAGTAAGTAATGGCATTTATTGTTAGGTGTGTTAATAAGGAAATGGAAGTGGAAGTCTTCCATTTTCCCTCCTCCCTGCACAAATAGCCCCGAAAAATAAAATAATGTACGGAATGCATTTAGAACGAGGTTTCTACAAGAAAACTTTATAATATAGGTACTACCCGAATAACGTACATTACCCATGCATAGTATACGTAGGCTAATCTTTTTACACGCAGTCAAAACTGAAACGGGTTGTATAGGAGGAAGCATTAGGTAGATATTTTGGGCTGGAATGTGCACGTATTTTCATAACGGCATTTTCGAACATGCTATAATGCACGGGTAATTGAATTTCTCAACTTTACGAGAAAATGAAAACTTTAAAATATTTCATAGAAATGAATAATGGAAAAAGTGGGTAATTCCATTACGGGCTTATGGACTTACTTTTGGATGGGATGTTTTTTAACTTGTGCTGTATAAGAGTGCTGCCTATGAAAACTTAAGTAGAATTTTATTATTATACAAATAAGAGGAGATAAGTTTGAAAGGAAGTGTGTGTGTTTTTTTAAAGAGTTGTATTATTCTACATGGATAATGGATAGTGAACATGCAGGTAGCTTATAGAGAACAGACGGGAAGATATTCATAAGTGTAAGTGGCTTTGTTGTCGTTGATGCCTTGTCAAACAAAAAGTTGCGTTTTATAGAAAGACAAAAGAAATGAGTCTCATCCCTGTCGCCATCCTGTCACCTGTAGACAAAATCACTCAAAAAACTTTATCCGCAACTTTCCCAGCTTTCTCTCATGGATTGGAATTGAAGTCGACAAAAAGTCCTACTCTGCGCAATTAAAAAAAGGAATACAATCCGCTGCAGCCCTACTCCTGCACACACAAGACTTTTCCGTCTGTTTACACAAGTAGATAAATAATACCTGGAATTTCCAGTTACAGACTTGTGTTTTTAACAAAGATCTCCTAAATAAATGGGAAATGTTATGATGCTTGGCATAGCGGTTAATTTTGTATGGTGTATCAACTTTCATGACGGTGAAATTGCTTGGCAAAGAAATTGAAAAGGGTAAAATTGCTTGGCAGAAAATTGGAAAGGGTGAAATTGCTTGGCAGAAAATTGGAATGGGTGAAATTGCTTGGCAGAAAATTGGAAAGGGTGAAATTGCTTGGCAGAAAATGGGAAAGGGTGAAATTGCTTGGCAGAAAATTGGAAAGGGTGAAATTGCTTGGCAGAAAATTGGAAAGGGTGAAATTGCTTGGCAGAAAATGGGAAAGGGTGAAATTGCTTGGCAGAAAAGAGGAAAAAGGGTGAAATTGCTTGGCAGAAAAGAGTGAAAGGGAGAAAAAGAAATGGGCAAGCGTAAAATGGCTTGGCAAAGAAATGGGAAACGGGAACAAAAATGGGCAACGGTGAAGTCGCTTGTCAAAGAAATTGGAAAGGGTGAAATTGCTTGGCAGAAAAACGGAAAGGGTGAAATTGCTTGGTAGAAAAAAGGGAAATTGAGACAAAGAAATGAGCAAGCGTAAAATGGCTTGGCAAAGAAATGGGAAAGGGAGACAAAGAAATGCGTAAGGGTGAAATTGCTTGGCAGAAAAAAAAGGAAAGAGAGACAAAGAAATGGGCAAGCGTAAAATGGCTTGGCAAAGACATGGGAAAGTGTGAAATTGCTTGGCAACTACATCAGATTTATATGGCGATGATGACCAACAACAAGCAATTTCAAGCAAATCCACCGGCTTCGCCAATCATTTTCCCTGAAATGCATTTACAGTGCAAAGAATTTTAGCTTTTGCCATTTAGTTTCCCAGCAATTTCACCCTGTCACAAAATGTGTAACGCCATACACAATTAACCAATATGCCAAGCAGATTAATCTGCTGCCCTAAGTAAACGCAATAACGGATTTAATAGAAGCCATTCGATTACTCCTCTCATTTCACTTGTAAAAATCGCAATATCGATCTGTACACATTCCCATCAAAGCTTTCTTAGCCGAACTACCATCCCATATCGTAAATTCTGGATTAGTGACCGGTAATCATATAGAATCTGAACTTTAATCAATTGTGTCAACCAATCTATACGAATTTATTTAGAGTCAAAACATCTTCGATAACTCATAATAGTCAAGGCAATTTAAAATAGAAACCTATGAAATGGCAATTTAAAATAGAAACCCATGAAATGGCAATTTGAAGTAATGGCTAAAATGTGTCTAAAAATTGTGTCATAAATAATTATTGCAATTGTATGAACCATGGCTAAATATTAAGGATAAATCCTAAGCCAAAAAGATGTAAAAAATGACTATTTTTAGTTACATATTAAAGTTATTCATAAATAATGGTGGGGTTATAAATTTCTAAATAGATTTGTGTCTCATGTGAAAGCGTCAGACGTTTCTATTCGAGATTTACGGTGTGGATTTAGGACGTCGTGGTGTATATATATATGACAGTGCTTGCATCCTAAGATTTATTTTTATTTGTGTTTGGGAAAAAAGATGAGTTAGCTTCCTCGTTGTTGGTTTATAGGCGTGGCGTTGCGTTGAGATGAGGTGGGGAACATAGAAAGGATGCTTTCTCTCGGAGTGAAAGTGTTGTGGCCGTAAATGACATACATGGCCGTAGAAAAATGATGCTAAGTTGACGTCTGTTGAGACTGGAGGACAATATTTGTCTTCTTGACAGTCACGGCCCACACAGGAGCTCAAAGCCATTTTATTATTGCTGCAAGAACAAGTGCTCCGGCTCCAACTATCACACGGACAAAGTTTGCTCAGATCAAAAGGAAAGACCTTTGTGCCCATTTACTAAGATTGGGATGAGGAGGCCTCTCTTTCTGTCACACTCACATCTTGGCTACTAAATTCCACTTTTACACATTTATTGTTTCCTCCGAAAGCTCTGTCTGCTCCGCCGGGTAATTCTATTCTCACTTCTCCTTCCCTCGTCCCTTTGTTCATACAATTTCATATCAACTAAAATGTTTCATTTTCCCGTATATATCAACAACGCAGCTTTGTTTGCTGACCATTATCATAACTTTGCACAATGAAACATTTATTGATATTTCTGGCCAAGCCGATTTCATTCATTTATTCCCGAAGAAGCTACAGAACATTGTTTGTTCCTCATCTGTTCCATACACACACATACATTTACAATGATGATCCTAGCATTTAAAATTTAAAACATGCTGACAGTTAAATAATTGCTTTTCCAAAGTTTACCCAGTATTCATTTGAATTCGTAGCCAATATCCCTACATAATTTAATACACTCAATATAAAACAAAGCACTGTCGTTATTTTTAGTTCATGTATTAATAGACTAACTATTAAAAATAGTTATAAACTCGACCGACAGTAATACTCTGCACTTCAGGCGTTTATCAGAATATTTATGTAGTAGATCGGGTGTAAGATTCGCTGGGAGTCGGGTATCATTGGTAAAAACTTGTCAAATGTTAAGACCAATAAAATTATCTCATTATCAGTATAAAGAGATAAAAATGTGGAAAAAAACTAGAAAATATAATAAAGAAAATTATGTGTACCAAAATCATTTAGCATTTTCTGGATTTGGTGCGTATTTCCTTTTATGTGGGTTCCTTACCCCAACAGCAGAAAATTGTATCCAGAAATGATTCTAAGTATATGCTTTGTAAATGCCCTGTAGGTATAATATATTTAAGTTGTTTTGTACACGTGCATGTTATCCTTAAAAACACAATAAATATTTAGGACTGTCTATGACAATAAGTGTGTCGCCTTTTCAGGACTAATAACTTCTTACGAATCCAAAGCTCCTTTCCACCTTCTTTCACCACAGTTGACGCTTCGCCTGTGTGCAATTACGTAAGCATAGGTGGAGTGGCTGCACTTATGCAACACTTTTCTTCTAAGGGGCCATTATATTATTTGTACAAGTCTGACTAGGGAATTTTATTCTCCACTCTTCTACTCTGTTTTATGAATGTACTACTTGGCTATGATTAAATCCACAAGCTCCTATTGAAGCATGTGGTAAAAAAGGAGAAAATGAGACACCACTCGCTCAAACAGTTCAGCAACTATAGATTTACAAACAGTTTTTATGTTACAACAGCTAAGAACATGGCACTCTCCGAAAGGATAAAAGAAAATTTTTCGGGGACGTAAATATAAAATGTAACCATACAAACACCTACCTATAGCATTTTTATACAATGGCAATGATAAAAGGCTCTTTTCTCCTCCACTCTCAAGTGCACCATAAAATATAGACTCAATCGCCCTGTTATTATTATCCAGCAGGGGAAATACCCGACCTGAAGGCTCCATCAGACAATACAAATGTACACACAGACCTGGTGACACATAATTTATAATTGTCTATTTGTAATAGCAACGCCTAAAAAGATGAATGTCCTACATCATTAATTAAAAAATGTATTCACTTAAGGCAGATATTAAATTGACGCCAAAAATTTTCAAATCGAATACTCAACCACTTCAGCATAAATCAGTTAACAAAAACGACCGACGAAATGTTTACCTCACTTTTCAATTAATCTTTGTTACAAAAGTATTAAAAATACTAGAGAACGAAGTCAGAGATTTGGAACGGCTGCAAAGACATAGTATTACTCATTTAATTTTAAACAACTATGTTTTACTTATTTACGTTCCTCGCATTTTAAATTCAATTTTTGAGTCTATGCATTAAACAAATTAAATATGCATACATTTGTTTTATTTTTTAGTTCACAATCAGATTTAAAGTATTTTTTTAATTTGAACTATGTATGTGTCTCTAGTTAAGTAGTGTTACTACAGTCGAACACTTCGATGATCAAATTTTATAATTTACTTCTTTCAATTCATCAGCTCAGCTGTATTTCTCCAATTTTTCATCACTTTTTCTTCATTAGTTTGCAAAATACAAAGTATCAAAAAATTTGCAGAACAAAGTCATCGAGAGTAACATATTTTGAAGGTTTTACCATTCCTTTAAATGTTTTGATAAATTCACTCAAAATTCGATGAGACTCTTTGAAAGTATTTCATGCATTATTTAAATGCATTGTGGAGTATTGCAACGTTCGCAGACAGAGATTTGCCATTCTCTTAATAAAAAGCCAACCTTTTATAATTTTGATATTTGTTAAATTAAAATGTCTAGTGACTACTATATCCGTCTATGTGATTCATCCTCAGTCATTGAAGATTTGGAGAAAATTGAATTAAGTATTTATGTGAAAAACAAGGAAAATGTCGTCGATAGTTTGTAAGTGTTCGTCAACTGCAAAACTTCGGAAAGTGTTTCTGTGTGTAGCTGAGATAGTTCTTTATTCATCTGATCTGTAGAGAATGACTAGATATGCACTGGTTTAAATATACGAACAACAACAATGGATACCTATACACTGAACATATTAAATGGAGATACTGCACGAAATACTTTTATGCATTCAAGTATGCACACATTGCTCTATGACATTTTTATAAAAAAAACGCCTGTCTACTCGGCAATTCGACTAAAATCTTTCCTGTCGTTATTACTGTCAAAGGATAAAATAAACAAAATAAATCCTTGGCAGATTTCTTGTAGGTACACATTCCCACAATTTCTAAATTTACTATACAGATATAATATAAAGCATGTTATTGTGCTAGAGTATTTAGGCCATCTCTATAATAGAAATAAAAAAACAAGTAAAACCTTTTACTCAACAGCAAGCTTTAACTAAAAGGTTTTGCTTCAACAGCTCAACAGAGCTGAAACATTTACCTGACTGTCAAGCATTTTTGCGTTTCTGAAGAAGAATAAATAAGAAAGTCTATGAGCTTTCGTAAAACCTGGAAAAAATTAAATTTGCTGTAGCAACTTAAGCTTTTACTAAATAGCAGTTGTCGAGCTTTGCTATTTCAATACCATTGATACAAAAGAGGAACATGTGTTGCCATTGCGAGATTAGAACAATTAAAAATTGGTCCCTAAAATAAACTGTCATTCATTGAATATAAATATTAATTGTTGTATAATATCCGTGTAGGACTACTAGGTATAAACCTGTAGCTACTGGGAGTTTTTAAGAGAAGAAAACCCGTGGAAGTAAGAAACCTTCTGGCTTGTTGTGTACTTTTCACCATCATCACTCCAAATTAAAACCTAAGCGTCCACTCACGGTTAGCATGCAAAATATTTAGTGTGAAATTAGTAGGAAAAACTTTTGAAATATTTTGATCCCACTTTTCGTGAAAAGTGATATAATAGAAATAATTGAAATAAAGAGTTCCTGGCATTTATTTTACTTTTGAAGCGAAATAAATTGAAATAATTGAAATTAATTCAATTTATTTCTCCTGCGGCTTGAAATAAATATGAAACATTATATTTTAAATATAATTTCAATTATTTCACATTTCACTACGAAATCCTTAAAAAGTTAAATTAATGCCAACCCTGCACGCTGAGTCCACTCAACTTTGAATTGCGACTACAAAACATGACGACTCGCGAATTTTTAAAATGCTTAAGCCTCCAAAACCTTTGCAAACCAATTCAACAGCAGATTACAATTACCGTCATAATTATTACCCGTATTTATTATATTCATTTAATAGAAAATATTATAAAATGCAATCTATATACGCCTAGGTAGGTATAATTTTTTCGCTTCAACGACCAATTTACTCACACCCGAAGGTGGAAGGATAAAATTGCAACTTTGCGAAATATTCAAATTTCTAACAGTTTTATTTCCAAGTCGACGGCAGACGATATCTTCAGTGAAAGGATCTACTACTTTTGACTAGACAGAATACTGTGATAACTTGATGATAAGGGACAGAAAATAAGTGCAGCTATGGATATTTTCGTCTCGTGCTAGAAAGGAAAGAAAATGGCGAGGTGGGATATTGTGTGTGTATGAATAGAATATATTTCATTTTTGTGCTGGAGCAATGGCAATGAGAAATATGCAAATGCTGTAAATGGATCTAGAGACGTAAGTGAATATTCTATTTTGCAATTTATGCGGAATGTAGACGTACTTATCAAGGTCGTTTACCGTCTCCGTTCCCTGAACAATTTCAAATGAATGAAATTCGTTGATTTCTTCTGTAATGTGCGTCCATTTAAGAAACCAGCAAACCAAGGACAATTTTTGATAAATAAATTTGAAAGTACATTTTGTATTTTGTAATTGTCGCCATTTTTGCAACTGTTCCTAAGTAAGCCAATATGAATGCAATCACCTTCTACATTATCACATTGGTTATACTAAACACAATAAATAAGCAAGTATAAAGAAAATGATGAGAATATTTGCAAACCATTCCTACAGCTTTTTTTGTTTGTATTTTTTTAAATTGAACTCAGATTAATAAGCTTATGAAAAAGTCAGGGGGAGTATTAAAATTTCAAATATAAAAAAGAAGTCTTTTTGCAGAGATTAGAGCATAAGAAAATCTCCGGTGCAATCAGTCCCAGACACTGATCAAGGATGAAGCGTTCCGAAAGAACAACCACGGTTTCAAAATTTCCCATTTCCCACCCGATTATGATAGGCTCCTGGGAAAGTGGGAAATTTTCGGGAAATGCAGTTTTCTTATTGAAAAGGAAAGTATAATTGGCCAATAATTAAAATAAAATAATCAAAATATATAAATTAGTTACTAAATATTTCGTAGTTTTAACTATAGTCACAACTCAGAGCAAAATTCTTATGATTCCCTTATACGTCAAAAATTGATATTTTGGAGTTGTTCCAACAGTTTTGTCCATTTTTATTTTCTATTCAATTTGGCCTTTTCAAGGTTTTGTTTGGGAAATATCACTAGTGGTTACCATTTCCCAATGGGAAAATTGGGAAGCTAAAACTGTGTGTGTGAAAATTGTAAGTAGAAATATGAAGTGGTAAATAAAGATATGATTTCCCAAGGCGGTGACTAATTTCCCACTTTTTGCATCCCATTTCCTCCTTCCCATCCATTTCCCAGGCGACCATGGGGAAATGGGAATATTCAAGACGAGTCTTTTTTGATTCCTCTATTTCCCACTTGGAGAATGGGATGATTCCACTTTAATGACTTCTCAGTGGAAACCTTGAGAATAACCTTTCATCAGGTTCTCTTGATTTCTTTTCCTTTTAGCCCTAAAATTCAAAAAGATCTGATTTGTTCCTTTAGATCAGCCTTTCGACAGTCTTAAGTTTACTTGATGGATAGAGAAAAAAATCATGGATATTATAATAGACTTCGTTTACATAGATCGTCTGATGATGAGTGAATAAGACGCATTGATTGTTTCAGTTCGACATTCTACAAGTGCATGACTTCGCCCCATTTTTTCCATGCGATCCCTTCAGAACAAGTTTCTGTAGAAATGGGATTATGGAATAGCTGAAGAAGAAAATGTTCTGAAAATGGCAATGATGTCATTTCAACCTTTCTGGTTTCATTCAATTTATCAAAGAGTTTGTCTTACACATAATTTTCCTAAGCCAGAGTCTTTCAGGGCAGTTTTGAAAATTTCAGTAGGAAAATTTTTTGGGAGGAGGCGGAATATCGAGTTTGTAGTCCCTTGGCCTTTGGCTTTCTCTGGAAACGGGATTCAATTATCTGTCCCATAAGGTTTCCTATTTTAACTGTCTTTTTTGATGGATTAATAGAATCTCCTTTGTGTAGGATTCTGCTTCGCTTGAACAACCTTCTACGAATTTATTCACTACATAGAATCCGGCATCAAGCACGTATATGATTAAATTCCGAAAAAAAAAACTCGAAAACTCCGAAAAGAAAGTTTACTATGGATTGTTATGAAATGTGATGATTAAATAATCCTTTCTGATTTTTGATTATGATGTCTACTAGTTGTATTTCTTTGCTGCGGCCTACTCTTAACTGTCAGATCAGATCACTTGTCTAAGTTTGGGAAAAATATGCCCTACAACAAAAGTAGAGATGTCATTGACGTAATAGATTCCTCTCACCAGGGAATCTCCTTGTGGTATAAAACCCTAATCTTGTAAGTAAAATAATAAATATTAATATTTGCTACAGTCTAACTGAGCAATCAGGTCAATTGAGCCCTTTCCAATCATTTTATAGCGATATGAAGGAAAAATTATAAAATTTTGCAATTGCTATTGACCTGGTTACCTTCAGCCTGCCAATTTCAACAGTTTCTAATAAAAAGAATTATTTTCGAACATTTATCTCATTGAAGTTGCCCGGATTGCTGTTACAATTAAAAGAGGATTAGGACCCGACGCGGGTTTTTCGTGAACAAAATGTCATTATTTTGACCTGGTGCTATGTATGACATGTTATTTCACTAAATAATATTTTTTGCTTATAACATTGTCAAGTCATTGGAATTTTTTGCTAGGGCATTGCATGGTTAATCTTAGTAAACTGTGCAGTTGAACTGATTGCTCGGTTAGACTAGCACGTATATAGGTATATTAGGATTCAATAAACTGGTTATGTACATGGTGAGTTACATGACAAAATGTAGTAGTGGTCAATTACAATTTCCTCCGTATTCTTGTGTCTTTAATTCGCGTTTGGTGTCAACAGGGAAAACGTCGTGGTTTTCTCATTTTTAATTAGAAATGACGCGTATGAATTTAATAGGAAAGGGAAGCTGAGACTTTCCCTTTTAGTCCATTAGGAGTTTTACTAAATTTCGTTGTAGAGTAAGCTAGTTGGGGAATCGATAAAAAACGAGGTTGGGGCATTGAAACCGCCCACGGCTAACTGTTCTTGTAAAATGGGAGCGTTTCGACATGTGGGAAAAATAATTTTTTTACTAATTAGTTTAGATTTTTAGTTAGGGTCGGGCTATTTAATGTTTAGAGAGGATTTTGTGTGCACAGAGTACAGACGCTGTGTTGGCCGATCTCTCTCTCTGTCTCGCGCTGTTTGTAAACTGTAAATGTGCGATGCGTATAATGAGGGGGAAGTGGAGAAGATATGGGAACTGGAAATGGTATCCGAGAGCAGAGGCGGCTTCCTGATGTTGATATCCCATCGATTTTCTTTCTTTTGCGTCACTTGCAAGACTGAGCCTTTGCATTTCCATTTCTCCAGCTCCTTCAATTTACTATCTCAATTCCTTTCACTCTGGATGGAATACATTGCATTGCCTCAACTCATTCCACATCCTAAAACCGTTCTCCAGCCGTCCAGTCCAAACTGCTGGAGACACGGGCAAAATGCTATGAATATCAACACGGCTCCAGAAAAGAGCCAAGTAATTCAGGCACCAGGAACCACTCACACAAGCAATGCATTGACATCCAATGAACCACTAGACGAATTATTTCTGTATTTCTACTCAATGGCGACTTTACTTTCAAATCCCATTGAGACGGTGACAAGCACACTGTCCAGCTTAGCATTTCGTCCTTTCAAATTGAGTGTGAGAAATAAGAGCAACAGTCCCTGGCAGATCAAATGAACTCTCCAGCACTACTCTCCTAGCTCCGAGTCTCACTTTTCTCTTCCCACACGACGATCCCCTACATTTCCACTTCCACCAAATGACTTACACACAAGACAAGAATTTATTTTCCTCCATGCATCGACGCTCGTCCCATTTCTCAAGCTACAGGTTACAAAATAAACTCCATTCCCATGCATTTCAAATTGATTTCGTTCCAGGCAGGCACTTTCTACACTAATACCATAGCCCCTTTGCATTTTATTTAACGAACACACATCGGATAGCCACCTACTTACCACTAAAAATCTCAAGATAAGCACAAAAATACAATAAAACATTCGTTCATGTCAATATAACCTGCAATAACATTAACCCTCCTTGTGTTTTATGTAAGTCCACATTTTATAATTACTTAAATCTGGATCAGATGCCTGTAGGAAATGAAGGAAATTTAAAAATTAAATTTATATTTGTAAAAAATTGTTTAAATGAAGCATAAAATATCTACCGAGATTAAAATCCTTCACTTGTGCATTGTTTTCCCGCATTCAACAACAAAATAGCTCAAAGCTGGCACAATGTTATGCTTTCGGAAAGTTTTCACCCGGGTCAATACACATACATACTCACCTAAATTTATAAGGTACAGTGTGCGTTAAAAGTAAGTAGTAACATATTCTCCGTATTTAAATTATAATTTTTTATTTTTACACTAAGAAAATCCTTTTCAAAATTATTTTGACCCCTTTCCAATCAAAGAAGTAGATTTCTACCACTTTCCCTGTTACTAAAAGTCTAATGTTCTTGAAAAGCCGTGAATATATTTTTGGTATTATATTTAGTGTAGATAAAAATATGAAATGAAATTTACATGGCGAAAGTGTAGCACAATAAGTTACTTTTTATGCATACTGTACATACATTGCTAAAATCGTTAAAGAAGATTTAAAAACATTTGGAGTTTTCCAGGTCTAAAACATTTATCGGAAGTGTGTATACTTATACTTAATGTATCTTATACTTAATGTATCTTATAGCTTAGCAAGGGGAAAAGTATTTGTCTGTCTATCCGGTGTCTGTTGTTAGGCAACCTAGATAATATTATGTAACTGAGCACAACTCTATATTATGTCTCTGAATGGGTAGCTTTCGTTTCGTACTACAATTTGTTGAGTATGTGTCATTTAGGTGCCTGTCCTAGTTGTTTATTGTTTCGCCGTTTCTTATGAATGTGGATTTTATGGGAAGTAAGGGAGTAGTGTAGCTTTTTGCGCCTACGCACATGAATTATGAATCCACATCTCTAATTCTCCTTCTAACTTGATTAAATATTTCATAATGTAATTTGGTTTTGCATCTGTATTNGATTAAATATTTCATAATGTAATTTGGTTTTGCATCTGTATTAAGTTTCCAGCGTTTGTGGAAAGTTTCTGTTGTTAGTGTTGGGGTATGGATTATTTAGGAGAAGTAAATAAGTCGCTACTGGCCTCGTCCTTGCAAACGCATTGGATTTATCGTGCCTTGCCCTTTTGCTTCTCTTGACTACTACTACTACTGCTTACTACGAGTGAGCTACATAATATTATAGCTACACGTGCACAGCAGCGTCCAGTGTTCCCAAGAAAAAGAGCCGAGAGACAATTGACGAAATTGAATTAATGGAGGAACAACGGGAAATCTATTGTGGCTCTCGTCCTGCCCCGCTAAACTAGTTGAAGGCTATCAAGGTTTCAGCTCCCGTTTTCCATCTTCCTCCAAGGTCATATCGGCTATTATTTATTGCATTGCTACACCACACTAAACGACATTACATTTTCTCTGGTTGCTATGTAGCCCAATGCCAGCTCCAAGGAGATTTACACATAGATTACCGTTGAAATTTTTAAATAAGTAGTTTCTATGTAGCTACCTATTAAAATCTTTTATATTATCCATTCATAACAAATAGAACATGTTTAATGGTCAATAACTATTTAATACAGATGACACTCCTAACAAATTGGTCCTTCGGATTGCAATCCCCGTTTTTTAAACCATTCGTCCCAAAAATGGGAACAGAGCCTATTTAAAACACTGCACTAAGAGCATACGGATGAAAATTTATTGTTACAAAATCCATTCATGACGTCATCATCAAAATAACAACAAAAACAATCTCGAAAATATTCCAAGGGATGACTGTGATTCGTACTAATTATAAATAATTTGCAAGGATTATTTATTATTATCACTCTTCGGATTATACTGCTAAGAATATATTACAATTCTAGCGTAATTTCTTTCAAATGATCAATTTTTAAATGAGAAAATGTCTTAAAAGGGATTGAAAGTAACTAATTGTTGAGTTTTAGGGTAATGTAAAGTTTGGGGAGCTGGGAAAGTTGAATTTTTGAACCCTGTTTTTGTGAAAGTCACACGCATAGCCGACGGTAGGGAAGAGAGGAAGGAATTAAGGCAATGACTTAATTGCTTTACACCACCAACGACGTCAATAGTCAATGCGATACTCTTGTCCGCTAAACACTGGGAATGCAATCAAGTGAGTGTCTATAAGGTTGTAGTTGGCCGTGACAGGACGACAGAGTCCAGTCAAGTGACGACTGGCATAGGAGTGAGCCAAGCCAGGGAAAATATTCTGCTGACTTTCTCCTGCCTTGCCCTCGCCTTCTCAAGCTCCCCCGATCCGATGTCATCTTGAAGAGTATAAAATTCCTGTGTGCCTTTCTCATTATGTTCTATCATTATCCGCTCTCGATCCTCTTATTCCTCTCTTTAGCTCGAACGGAGCCCGCTATTGTACGGCAGACTCTCTCTCTCTCTCTCTCTCTCTGACGATAATCCTTTCTCCTTCTGTCGTTCAATCATTATAATCCGAGCTCTCTCAAAAGCTTAGAATTTCTCTAGAAAAAGAAAGCAGGATCCTGAATTCCAAAGCCCCTTAGTTAATAGAAAGCATTGCTCCAAGAAAGAAAGCAACCAAAAAATTTAAAATTGCATCTAATGGATTGTCGGGTGTCTGGCATGATGTGAGGCATCCGACGGGCTGCGTCTTAGCAATATCTCATAATAATATCCCATTTGTTAGCTATAGCCAGGCTAATTGGCAATGGAGGACACAGAAGCTAGAAGTAAGCTCGCGTAATTACTTTAATGATGCAAGAGGTTAATAGAGAAGCATAGCAAATCCTAATCCCCAGCTCAACTCTCTGTCTCATTCTCCCAATAGAAACATGTTCCTATAACAATTTCAATTTACAGGTACACGGCACACTATAGTAGCTCCACTCTAATCTTAAGTACTGCCTAGCCATAGCCTAAAATCAGTGCACAATCCTGGGGCAATTATTTCAAACTCAAATTCCTTGCGAAAATCTAGATTACTCAGCCAGGAACGGCTAATGGCCACTTTGTGTACACGGGATACAATGAATAAAGATTCAGCCACTACTTTTCCACAATTAAATTGCTTATATGTTCAGTTTATGTGCAAGATAGATAGTTAGCACAAGCGAGCATGGACCTGATTTATATATACTTGATATTTCTAGTCCACTGCCACAAAATAATTTTCCAAATGAACCGTTCCCCATTTTTTCTAAGTAAGGGGAAGATTGAAACTAATGAAAATGAAAAAACTTTACAAATGCTAAAGATATGTGTAGGTATCTGTATAAAAATAAATATTTTGCTTAATTTAGTTATTAATTTAGACGGGAAGGTTCCTTCTCTGCAGTTGAAATATAAAATGAGTGAGGATACACACATGAGAATTAATACCTTCCACATGACGATGACTCTTACATAGCAATTCATATTATCATGATCTAAATACTTGGTTTAGGAATATGAGACGGACATGGAGAGTTTCAGAAAATATTTGACTTTGATTTGGTAATATCATGTTACCCACCCAGATATGATTTTCGATAGTCAGCGACTTCATTAGTCGACAAGACGTCATTTAACGCTTCTCCCGTCAAAATCCCTCTCTGATTTCGACAAAATACAAGAAATATCCCAGTGATTAAAACATTCAAGCTAATATTTCATTTCCCATTGTGTCCTGTAAAAGTTATATGTCACAGTCCCACAGTGTGCGAACAGACAAATATATATTTACATATCATAGCCAAAAGATAGATATAACATCTACTTATGCCATAGCCTATACGTTATTTTGCTCCTCAGACACTATATAGAGTCTACAGCAATAACTTACCGTCGATTTGACATATTTTTTCCGAAAATGATTTTCAAAGTCTTTTTGGAAAAAGAAAAATCCAGTTTTAAGTAAGGGCAGACTAGAGACTCTATGTGCAGTCAGATAAATAGACTCCTCCGACCCAGTGGTCTCATTATTCACAAAAAAGTCTAATTATCTGACTGCACTAACAATTAAGACTGTAAGTCAAGTCTACCCTTCACCTATCTGTAAAACTGGATTATTCTGACCCCATATAGACTAACAATAAATGCTACCATTTCTTGTATGCAAATGCATAGCATAAAATTTTTCTAGCGGTTTGGAAATTTTTATGGAGTCACAAACTCAACTTCAGAAAATTTGAGAGAGAGGAATAAATATCGTCGAAATTCATTTTAATTGATTTTGATCAAATGACTACCTACACCAAGACTCCAAAAAAGTAGCTGGCCATTATTCCGGTGTTCATTGATTCACACCGGGTACAACTCTATGATCCATGCCGCACAACAACAATGACACCATGTGCGCATATTATTATGTAATAGTCCCACGTCGCGAGGCGTCCACCATTACGATACCTTGTTACACTCATTTTACAAATATTTTATTTCGAATAAGAAAGGGAAAGCGTTTTTTTTTCAATTCGCAGTCAGGTTTATCATGAACAATTATTTATATCGTGCATTAAAAATAGCAAAACTGGTAGAGTAGGTTTGTAGGAAAGTGTTTTGTGTCCCACACCATTTTCGCTATCATAATTAAACTGGACACATTTAATAATGCTGCTTATTAAATTCTAATCAAGCATTTTTAAGCAAAATTAATATTCTTATAAGAGTTTGAGGATTACCTTTCTAGTTTCGAAGGATGGAGAACTCTCCCCAAAGCAGACTTGTCGGTTTGAAGTGCCGAGAGTGACGGAGAGTCGCTGACATCTTCAAATGCAATTACTTCTTCCGAAGCAGCCGGTTGGTTTTGAATGTCTGCTTCACATTCAATCCCAGTCCCGTTGTCACTTTCTTCCATCACAAACGCTGTCCCACAAAATTTCAACCCACAGATCAACTATTCGTCCTACAAAAAAAGAACCGCTCAAATTACTTATCTTGATTGAATTATTATCTGGTAATTACCTCGTTAGAGAATTCTGATTCAAATAGTATTTATTGACTGCGAGATGCATCTAAAATCTCTTTAAACAACTACAACTCAGGTTTCAGGGAAATAAAAGATTAATCTGGGGAAAAGCTTAAAAATACGCAATTTTGGCAAGTTACATTAGGCAAAAAAGAAAAAAAATTGAGAAAGAATTTATTTATTTACCTCGTGAAAGTTCTGTGACAAAAGTAGAAATAATACTTAATACTATTTATTTAAAAACGTGTAGGTACGTTTAATTTATTACTATCGTGTAAGTGCAATGGATTGGGAATACCTACAATGCGACGATACGTTCGAAAAAACAACAGAATAAAATTTAATCTCAAAATCATGCAGACAGTGAGTCTGTTTTTCTGTACGTAGAATTATTGAAGGGATGTCCATGGACGACACATTTGGTGATATTATGGTGTCAGAAATATAAAACATGAGGAATTTCAAGAATTTAGACGAGCAAAATTCTGCAAGTGGGTAATTCCTACTAATATTACGTATAAATCCATGCAGAGATTTCATAAAAGTATTCCTTAAGCTTCTTATCGTTAGTTTTGTAAAAAGTGATCGTAGTGAAGATATAGTAAGAAATTTTCATTTCGACATTCCTGCCATATTTTTATAGTTCTACAACTGACAGCTGTAAATAGCTATACATAGTCAAGTAGATTTGTGTAACAAAGTTTTTGTCCACAGGATTCTCAGGATGATGGGTTACGCCCACACCAACCACCAGCCTTCGGGTACCCATACAGAAGAGCTATAAGGAAATATCACATAGCTACCAAGATAAGTTTAGTTGGTGTACGGAAGTTGAGTAGAAAATTTTTTACTCTAACAAATTCTCGTCCTACACTAATCTCATTGTTTTCTATGGTGACATATTAAGTCAAGAACATTTTAAAATATTTCGCTGCCAATGTGAGTGATAGATTTCTACGAGTGATTCCTAAAATCACTTACACGTGTCTACATGACTACAAAGGAACTAACCATTTCGCTAATTCACTTACTTTACAAATACTAACAGGATTGTTTCATGTTCTACAAAACAAAGGAAGAGAGCTAATTGTATAGGTATGTCAACGCAAAGAAGAATAGAAATTATTTAGATGGTGCGAAGCATGAGCAACATTTATGCCTACATTTCCATGCTTGATAGTTAACAGGGTTCTATATTATCCGAATGAAATTAAAATTTTATTATTTTATCCATCCACCTTGGAAAATTTGGACAAAATGGATGAAAGCATATAAACAACTATCCCCTGTGATCAATATAGAAAATGAAGGTGAATAAAACCAATTTTGTCCAATTAAAACCATGATTACATCCACAGCAACCCTGATTGTTAGTTTGTAGTTCTGTAATGAAATTATCTGTTCTGTAAGAGCTATGTTATGTTGCGAAATGAGCGTCTATTGTCTATTATTGTATTTTAATTTATATTGCATGTACTTTCATGTTTATAGTGCTATAAATTTGAATACTACTTAAGTAAGTAGCTAGTAGTGTCTGTAGTTTCAATATGGTGGCATATTTAATTAAATGAGATGGGGATTGTGTTGTCTGTAGGAAGAAGAATAATAATAATAGTATAGTTACTCGTGGCTGAGAGTCGAGCTTAGTTCTGTCTTAGTTTTTCTCCTAGTATATCTTCACAATTACAGTTAATGAGATTGGAAAGGAGATAGTAGAGAAAGTTGAGGTTACCTTTGCCTGAAGTTGTTGGTTTTGCTAAGTTTCCGCTTAACTTGCTGTTGTGCAATGTGGCCGTATTAAATGGTGTAGAAGAGAAAGTGTTGTAGCTGCCAATGTTATTCGGTGACGACTAAGGCAATTAGATAAAAGCTTCTCCGCCAACTTGATTCTCTGCGGCTGAAATGAAGAAATGAAATGGCACAGTTTAAAAGGCCAAGCCTGTGGCCGGAGAAAGAAGTGAAAGGACCTGGGGCAAGGAGCACGGAGCAGGGGAACCCTATTCGATCCACTTCACACACAACAGGAAGTAAATAAATTGATATTTTAAGAATGGAGAAAGCAAGAGAGAGAGAGAAAGTGAATTGAGAGGAGCGAGTGAGACAGAGATGTTCCAAGGAAGAAAGTTTCCAAGCAACTGACTCTTTTGCCCAACAAGCAACTCGATTTTCATTACTCCTTCCTTCCCTTTACACTGTCAGCTTCTGCCCGCCCGCCAGCCCGCCTGCTGCTACATCAACCATAGAAAATGAGCTCTTTTCTAAGGGCCATTAAGTCATCCACACAATTTCTTACTCCCATCTCCAATTTAATAAAAAACATTTTTTGAGCACAGAATCAAAAGCCGCAGTAGCTGTATTTAATACAGAGATGGGCAGAAATGAATTCCCATTTAAAGGCTATCACCGTCTAAATCACATTTAGTATTTTCCGGCATAAAACATGCATACAACTTTTTAATAGACTCTCACTTGATTTTCCCCCTGGTGAAAGTAAAAGTTAGATGAAAGTTTAATGCCCTGTGGAAAAGACGTGAAAAATATTAGCGTGTGATTTTTGTGGCAATAAATGAAATGAGGTTTTGTTGGGGAAAGTTCTGTGCGAGCTTATTTCAGCCCATCTCTGTACAATTTGACATTTCTCACGCATTTTCACTTTGGTGTCTATCTGAAGGAACTTGCTGGAATTTTAGAGGATTACGGAAAATTACACATGATTCTTTTTTACAAAACTTGATAAATTTATTTTGATTAAGATTCTAGACGCAATTCATTTCTAAATATTAATTAGCGACTAAATGATATTTGAGGTGACTATTTGGTTTTCTGTTGAATAAAAAGAAAGGATTAGCGTGGAGTATATGAGTTTCGGTTTTTATTGGAAAAGAGAAGGCTAATAGTCTGGTGACATGACATTTACGTGGTGAATTTAACCAGGGGAAGTGATGTAGGTTCTAGTTCTGTGGACAGATCCTTTCGCGGCTGAGTGACTTTACTGAGTGGCTATCTCACTTATTTTTGGTTTGCCCTGCCTTATCTCATTTGGTGTAAAATGAATCTTCTTGTCGTCAGTGACTAGGCCGAGTCAAGAGAGGCAAATCGATTGTGTCGTGCTTTCGTCTAAGCGCCTCTTCTGCTAGTCTCACGTCGTAAGCCTCATCCTTTTTCGGCTGTGCTAACTAAGCCTCGCCCTTTCACCAAAGAAATATCTGTCACAGGCTCATCTATATTCCGGCCTGACAATGTCAACGTATTGTCAGAGACACTTCACTTCCTCGACGATGCAAAGCAGACAGTGCAAGTTTTATTAAACAGAACCGACTAGTGTGTAAGTAGTCGTCACAAGAATGTAGCTTCAGTTTTAGATTGTGCCTCGTGTGCTCAAATGGAGGACGAGGCGAGATACGCCAACCTGGCAAAACAAAATAGAACATGGAAGGAAAGCACTTGCTACTCACATCGAAAATGGAACACAGAAGTGCACTCATGTGTGTATAAATGTTAGCAACCGCCACTCAGCCATCAGCAACAGGTTTTCCTTAAATCCTCTTAAGCCTATTCCGTCAGCATCGCTCCATTTTAATTCCCTTCCCTAGATGGTCTTAATAACAACACATGATAATATTATTATTAGTTACGTCACAGAATAACAACATGGAACATGAACACTTCAATGTCCACACGTCAATCATACCATAATATACTACTACCCGAATATAAAATTTTATTATTACATGCCTTATTGTTGTCTATATAAAGGCAAATATTATCAGAGAGATGTTCAAGGGAAGCAGGGTTGGAATATTCGATCGAAATATTTGGCTTCAAATAAATAAGCAAAATTTTGAAATATTCCCATCCTTCTTTTAGTCAAAAGTGAAATATGTGAAACAATTGAAATAAATAGGGTAAATAGCATTTATTTCACTTTTCGAGCAAAATAAATTGAAATGATTGAAACTAATTCAAGTAATTTTAATTAATTTCTTGTGGCTTAAAATAAATAGCAGGTAGACTAATTTATTTCAATTATTTCATTTAATTTCAAATATTTCAAATATTTCAATTATTTGAAATATTTCATTGAATTTCAATTGCTTCAAATATTTAAATTACTTGAAATATTTCATTGAATTTCAATTGCTTCAATTATTTCCAGCATTTCATATTTCACGACAAAATCGTTGAAAAGTGAAATAAATGGCAACCCTGAAGGGAAGAGTGGGCGAAATTTGCAAAAGAACTACTAGTAACTCTGTTTTTCTTTCAGCACTCCTAGTTATATAGTAGGCGTAGGGCATAATGGAACCTTGTAAAAGTTCTTCTATTACTATTACCATTTCACAGGATGTCGTGGATGGTATAACCCCATATTCTTATACAGTCATGCTTGATAGAATACATAGAAGAAGAGAGAGAAGGCTTGCCTTTGCGCTCCTAGAGGGACTCGAACCCCCGGCCTTGCTAATCGAGACCATGGCTCTTCCCACTGAGCTACAATGCTCGCGTTACGACACACCAAGTACGTTCATCTACTGGCAACATAGAGCGCATTCAGCGTATGTTGTGGAGTGGAACACACCACCAGCCGGGGCCGGAGGCCGGTGAGGTAAAGGCTGGTGAGGGCCTGAGGCCGGTGAGGGCCGGAGGCCGGTAAGTGCCGGAGCCAGTGAGGTGAAGGCTGGAGGCTGGTGAGGGCTGGAGGCTGGTGAGGGCTGGAGGCTGGTGAGGGCCGGAAGCTGGTAAAGGCTGTAGACCGGTGGGGGCCGAAAGCCGGTGAGGGCCGGAAGCTTGTGGGGGGCTGAAGACTGGTGAGGTCTAGAGTCGGTGAGATGGGGGCTGGAGCCCGGTGAGTGCCGGAGGCTGGGGAGGGCTGAAAACTGGTGAGGGCTGGAGTCGGTGAGATGGGGGCTGGAGGCCGCTGAGGTGGAGGCCAGTGAAGGCCGGTGAGGTGGAGCCGGTAAGGTGGAGGCCGGGAAGGCCGGTGAGGGCTGGAGGTCGGTGAGATGGGGGCCGGTGAGGTGGAGGCCGGTGAGGTGGTGGCCGGTAAGGTGGAGGTCTGTGAAAGCCGGTGAGTGCCGGAGGCTGGTGAGGGCTGGAGGCCGGTCAGGTGAATGCCTGAGGCGGATATAGTATCTGTGGTATTTGAATGTGAGGAGGTAGGGGAGGTTGGTTTGTTGGCCCTATCATCTCACATTCACTTCCAGGCAATTCACTTCCAGGCAAACGCAGCTTGATTTGACTATGTGGGTTCCACCCACATTAAACCCCCTCCCTCTCCTTTGCCGAACTTTTACCCACCACTACCTTAACGTCTAGTATAATATAACACAACGATACTAATAATATCATCTATTGAATCAAATGCTACCTTTTCTCAACTTAGAGTGACGGAAAGGAGCTGATATCCTTACAAATCTTTATAGTGCTCCAATAAAATAAGATTTCATTTTCTCTAGAATTGGAATTTTTGAAATTGAATTAGCCTTTCAGAATCGCACACAGACATACAG
>JABASI010001239.1:0-26888 GCA_019776505.1 Tomocerus nigrus
TACTGGAAGACATACATGAGCTATCAAAAGAAGACTTTCTGTTATGTCAGTACCCAGATACGATATCTCCATTTCCAAATACGATCTCTCCACACCCAAATATGATTTATCCACACCCCCAGATACGAAATCATAGATACGAGTTCTCCCGATACCGTACAACTAATATTAGCTATTAAATTGGGCTGTGGCTGATCGTCAGACGCTGATGGCCGAGTGAGCCTTTCCTGTTATTAGTGCTGCCCGTAGTCATAATCGTAATTGTAATGTCATGAAACGCATGTCCCAATACTAATATTTTATAGTTCTTCCCGATTCAAGCACCTCGTGAGTGTCATGAACATGAAACTTCCTGCCTAAGCTACTTACTCCGCGGACACCATCAGCTTTCTCCCATGTTTTATTAATACTGAAGCCCCTCTGCACCAAAGACTGCACTTATCTACCATTCTACTACATGTATTTTTATAATTATACAGCACTGTATTTACAAATTGCCCTACTATCTCTACATTTTATATGTACATACTCAAAAAACTTACCAACGCAAATTAGGTATGATAAGAAAATCAGGGAAACCAATATGTTCATATTTTAGTGGATTAAAATTGTCCCCTCTACTTTTCCTGAATAACTGCAATATTATTGCTTATTTTTGTGTGTGAAGGGCACTGTGTAGAGCATTCATCATTTTAGTGCGCTCTATCTGCGTGGGTAACTGCTAAACATACATTTAATATATTAATGTTTGCCTAGTAAATAAAACAACCTACCTAAAACAACAGAAAATCTCATTACTTATCTCTAGAATTTTATATTTATCCTTTTCAACTAGTTACATGCAGGGACAAGTCTTAAATGGGGAAACATCACTTTTGATATGTTGTGCAGATTTTGTTCTATCGTAGAGCTACTTTCTCTGCTGACTCATCAAGTCATCAACTCATCACCGCTAATTAATATAAAGCATGTCTCTACAGTATACACGGGACTGAATTGCGAATTTGGCACTTTGCATAGTAGGACTAGACTAAGTAAGTAAGTGAAGGCATGTTGGAATATCAGGTTATTTAATAATATATGAGGGAGAGGAGGATGTGGTACAATAATGCATGCGTATTTCCTATTTGCTAATTGTACTGGGGAAAGTGTTTGCTGCTGTGTCTGTGAAATGTGGTGGAGTGCTTCCGAGCTAACATAAAGCTCCCCAGATGTAGAGTACATAATAATGTAATGTAATTTTATGTATATGTCGCTTGAAAAGTGAGCCTAACTGATCGTAAGTGCTGTGACACGTTCTTCATTTTATTTTATAAGGTTGCACGACCTCGATTGGTGAAAGCAATATAAAGGATTTTATGCCTTTCCTTTTAGCGCCTATCCTGACTTTCTCTGCATTTTACTACCTGAACAGATTTATTATTGATTTTATTTTAGTTAGTTTTTAGTGTTATGCATTTCAGTTGAACAACGCTGGGGGAAATGAAAATAATAATTTTAAGACAATCTTTTCATTGCTCCCATTTCTTTCCTATGCCGGCAACTACCACACTTCCTTTTATTCGAGTCACTAGAGTGTTAACGACAGATCCTCGCAAAAAGAAAAACAGACGGCGTGACATTAGCCAAACTTAACTGCTTGTCCAAGGATGAGAAGACCTATCTCAATCCTCAACTTTTGATTTTTATGAAGGTTTAAAATCTTTTTAGTGGTTAGACAAAGATTTCTCCATATGCTAGAAGAGCAGTCTGACAATTTTACATCCCAGAATTGCGGAATGAATGAACTGCCATAATATATCTTGTACACAATTTGAATTTGATATTTATTTTACGAAAAGGGGGAATATTTAACTGTCTGGCTCCAGCATGCTACCGAAATTTTCATTTTTAACCAAATACATGCATTAACGCTATTAAAAATTATGCAGTCTCAAACCATTGTTCGTATCATTATAGGCGAGTAATAATAAGGATTGTAATTTGTTAGGATCTTTATACGCACATATATTATATGCTTATTTATGTTGATGTTCATATACGTATCTGTTACAAAAAAACATCCATTTGGTAAATAATGTAATTTTACATAGGTAGTGTTGTGCTTTTAGCATTAGGAGTTGATTATACTAAATGTATACATTTTTCAGTTATTGAGTTAAATATCGTTGTTTCTAGCCCCTATCATCACTGCTTACTTACATACTCTCTCTGTGTAGAATTTGTTTTATATTAAGAAGTTTTCATAACATTAAGATTTAGTGTTATTGGGAGAAGGAAATCGTGATGCATATGCATGCATGCACGCATTGTTTATGCAGAGAAAGCGTACACACAACTTACTCGATGTATACTTCTTCCTATTCATGTCTGAACTTTATCCAAGCACACTTAGGGTAAGGCTGGCAGTTATTCTTCTAGCGGAGAAAAAAATTCTAGTACAACTTTGAATTTGATCTTGTATTTTGATCTGTAAATGGACGAATGTCGTGCTGAAATGCCATAATATAGCAGTTGTCTGTTAAAAACATGAGTGGAGCTCGCAATCAACCAAGAGAAAGAGTAATGTAATATTATGTTCGCCATTTCTGGCCGAAATAGTGAAATCCATTTACATGACTAGACATAATGCTTTTATTCCTCAGTCACGATAATTTTGACTATTTACAGCCTACTGTTCGAATTTTTATTTCCAATTCCATCACTTTTATTACCTACAGGAAATACTCTCGTTTATTTATACGAACTATACGTTTGGATATTTTAAGTATTATGTTTAGTTACCTGAGTGCATTTGCATGGGTGTACTAGTAATTGTCAGTGAATAGCTACTTCTATTCTTTATGCAAGGAATTTAATAATAGTACTCTCTTATTGTGATATGCATTTATAATATTATTTGTTTATAATGTTCATGTACTATACATTATTTAATACTTTTCTATGAATATACTTTTATGAATAGTTCGAAATTAACTTTACTTCTGAGCCCGTCAACAATTACAACTTTCCACTAAGTATGGACACAATGCGATACAACAAATTAAATTTTACTTTATGAATTCACCGATTTCATTAATTCTCTAATGGTCTCAATTTTCGTAAGTATTTTTACTGCGGTTTAAATTTTTCAGGCAAATTACCTTTTACTAATTTTTAAACTTAATAAAATCGGGAAATATCGGGAATAGTATGTTTCTTTCCCAATTTTTCCTCAGAAAAGGAAATACGTTTAGCAATGGGGAACTTTTATGTCAAAATTCTACTAGGAAAAAGTAAATACGGATTTAAGAAATAGTCGCTGTAAATGTAGTTAACTAAAAATTGCTGTATATCTTCTTGGGTAGAATTTCTAATGTGATAAGAGAAAAAACAGTAGGATCGACGTAGGTCGGTAGCATTAGTGGTGTGGGCGTCGCAACCGGGAACACAGTGAACCACTGCTCACGACAGCTTCGCAAAGCTTTAAAATTGGCTTAGGAATACGTGCCAAAGTGGCAATTACTTGACAGTGGTGTATGATATTTCGCGTTGTGTCATCATACTTGCCTCGGTCGGCAGTGAGTTACAGACATGAAATAAAAGCCTACCATTCCGTAAGTTAAATTGACAATATGTGTAGAATGCAAAATTATGTGGGGCGAAGGAAATGGTAGAAAGATGGAATTTTTAATCTCGGAGAAAGGATTGTAGGCTAACGGATCTGTGTGGCATGGAAAAAGAGTGAGCTGAGAGTGAACTGTTGCAAATAAACCATAACTTTTGAGTCAATTTTGACTATGACTAGTATCCGTCTGTCACATTGCAAGAACTGCGACTTGAAAATATGTTGGCACAAATATGAACAGTATTATTGTAATTGCAAAAAAAGCTAGGGACTTAGCAATCACTTTGTTGGTAGCTCTTGAAAACCTTGAAAGAAATCTTGAGCGATATAAAAAGAATAACATATTGGAATATATTTCCAGGGAAAGTTAGTAAATGTAGTAGCTACATATTTGTAGGATGTTGTAAAAGAAGATAGGATCTAAAGACTAGCTCCTGCTTATCTTGTGCAATACAGTTACAAAGATGCATGTGTGTGTTTGTAGGTGGGTTGGTGGGTGTCTGTTGAAAAGTAGCTCAGTGCATTCCTAGAAGTTCACATTGCAATTACAGTGGTTGAGATTATCCAAATATTATGATATATGTCTGTTTGTATCTTCACTTTCACTTTGATAACTTTTCCTTTGGCAAAATTCGAGCTACACTCCCCGTGTTCATTTCTCACAGCCATAATACAAATAATGTGGCATTGGTTTGGAATTCCTTTTCCCTTTGTTGCACTCTCTCGACGGCATGGCACTTGGATAGATGCTCTGCTCGAGAGTGAAACTAGGGTCTGGCGTTTAAAATCCTAAAATCCGTGCACTTAAGAAGCTAAATCCATTCTAGTTTCTGTCTGTAACGATAAGAGTTTTCTGCCTCTTCCTATTCAAATTCGATACATTTATTTATATTCCGAGGCATGGGCAGGAGTTTGCGAGATATAATATTTCCTTTCTCACACAGCTCCCTGATGTAGACAGCGATATAGAAAACATGTTTTCTCAGTTGCTCATCCACATAAATAAACAAAACACTAGCAAACAAACTCAAAGCTCCTCTTTACAAATCCCTACATGCTATTATCCACGCAAATTACAATATTCCATTTAGTTGCTCTAGTTAATTAATGTTTGCTCTATCATTCAAGCTCAGCTTTCCTATCTTACATTAGTAAATAGCAGAGCATGTAACATATGAACACTAATTATTGCACTCTCTCTACAGATGAGTGAGCAAACTTGTATTTTCAGTATGATGATGTTCAGCTTCTACGATGTTGTTGTAGCTTTTGAGCAGTAATTGTGAAGAGGCCATTCAAGTGGAGATTTAACAGGAGTGTAGGATTCCACCTTTGTCAGTTGAAATGTTACGATGACTTTGGTCAACCACAATGCACGGCTGTAATGAAATGGCACAGTGTGTGGTATGTTTATTTGACATCCGATCCGACCATCCATTCATTCTGGAGCAATTGAAGACTTTCTCCTTTCTCCAGCTCCTCTCTCTACATACACGGAGAACCGTGTCAGTTCAGTCAATTTTTATGACACTTACACTCTACCATATGGTATGACAAGGAGTCATGCTATCCCATCAACATGTTCACCACTGGCTAACAGCATAATAATCTGTATTGTAATATCTGTGCACTATGCACGTACCCGTTAGTTGTAGTATGCTACATAGAAAGAGCAATACCTCTCACGTTACTGTGCCTAACCTTACTAACAGAGTTGCCTGTCAGTGGAATTAACTGTAGCTGAGCCGGGAATTATCTTTGTTGCCGCCACGTTAGCACTGTTTCTGCAAGTGTAGAGTAGTTTTAATTTTACCGAGATACATAATTCAGGAAATAGTTTATGTATCGTACGAAAGTAATATTTACATTTCGTCATATCTTAATAATGTCTTCTGTCAATAACTTTTTAGTTATATTATATTATTATTAAAATGTGTTCCGATAGTTACCCTTTAAATTGATACTCATTTTAACCCCATTTGGGGGGGGGGCACGAAATCCAATGATTCGCGTGTACTGTTCTGATGCATTAAAACGATGGAATGCCCCCTGCCAGTAAGCCCTTTGATTTTAAGATTAGGTACTATTTTTAGATACTATTTTTAGAATAGTTTTAGCTTTTAGAAAATGTAATTATTAAAAGTTAAATTCTAAAATTAAGACAAAAATTTAATGATTTATGAATGTCGATGATTTGGAGAGAAATGTGTTGAGTAAGTTTAAATGTGGTGCTTGATTGAAATTAATTTGAAGAATCTGGTGGGCTATCGCAGAATGTACTGGCGTCAGTGTACATCTTAACCCATGCGGCATGCGTGCTGTTCGGGCCCTTTCCAAAGGTGTGTGCGTGTATGCGAATGTGTGCATGTCGTTCATTTCTAGCATGTTCCGGCTGGTCCTTCAGTTGCTAGTGAACCCCTAGAATTCAAGCTCTCTAACTCCGGAGGCAGGGTAGTTAGTGTTTATTATTGCCAATCAGAAGTGGCCGTAACAATCCAACAACCCCGACCATTCCCTTAAACTATCTACCCGTACATAAAAAACAGTAAAACTGTGACGATAGAATGCAAGATAGGTGAGCAGCTACTGACATGTGACATGAAAATGTGTTTTAATTCAATTTTACTACTCCCTTTCACTACTCTACATATTCATTCCATGATTACTAATTAAACGGGAGCATTTGCCATCTGAAAGAAACTCCCACGGCTCTCTCAACTTATTTTTTAATGTGTTACTCTGTACATAAAAGATATATTATATCGTCCATGAACTAGTATCACGAATGGCTACCTATTATCAGAGAGGAATATTAAAAATGTGGAGTTAATTGCTATGCTGTATAATTAGCTACAACGTAATATAATAACTCGTGCTGGATTAACATGTTAAAATTAGAAATACCTTCGGCAATGCAAACAATCTAATTAGGAAGTCTAACAAGAGGGAAAAAAGTGGAAGGCTGTATATAACGGTAACTTCCTCGTCCATGCACCGAAATAATTTTCAGGCTAACCTGTAACGCTAATCAAATGGCAATCGAAACGGAAAAATGAGACCACGAAGATCATAGTTGCCATAAAGAATCGTGTAGGAAATTGATTGTGGCCAGGGAGTTCATTGTTAGCTCACAATCCGTTAAATTGACACGTAGACTTCAGGCTGCAGTCCTTAGACAATCTACAGAACTGTTAGAATGGCATGTAGAAAACTTTTTTATGTAGACAGAGCTCTTGTGTAACTTGCATTATTGACTAGAAATGATAGATTACACCATTTTGGGATAACGATATAAAAATTATACTTTATTATATGGACATATATATTATTATTTATTACCTACATACATAACAGAAGGCTTAGACTTTTATTTGTGTATTTCAGGCAGTGTAGGTACGTAATATGGGCACACACCAAATTCACTTACTCCTTTCGTGACTTCAAAAAAGGCTATAGAACAATGCTAAAACATAACGTGCGCATGCAAGTATATATTAGCACACCTTTTCGCTGATAGACACATGGACCTAGCAGTACATACATAATTATATTTATAGCAATGGAACTAGATTGAGAAATGTCATTATTTCTTTAGTTAGATGGAATGCACTTGTTCCTTATCATTAATCAATAATTATTTGTGTACTCGCTCTGTGTCGTGAAGAAATATTTCTAATATAACCTTTTTTTACGCCAGAAATTGAACTGAAAATTCAGTAAGAAACACCTGGGAAGAATTAAAGTTATCTTAATAGCTGATGAAATAATTGCAGGCTATACTATATTTACTTATGTCTCCAAAAACAGCTTTTGAAACACAGACCAGTACCGATAAGTATAAAGTTTGTACTTCCTGGCTCAAATAATTGTACGTTACTGCGATGTATTCAACATTACAACTTTTAATCGAAAAAGATAAGAAATAATGCATTACCTATTTATGCATTACTTTTGTTGCAATATACTTACATATTATTATGTGTATTTAATATACAGACACATATAAATAAGTACGTAGGCCCTTATTATTCTGCATTCTATAATATTGTGCCATGTTTGCAGATATTCATTGTTCGCAGCTTATGGATCGCTGCTGCAAAAGCTATTTTCGGTCAAACTTTGGTAATTCGGTAATTATCTGTAATTTTATTTAAAAACTTTGCAGAAAACTTTGCTCGAGACACATTTTTCATAGCTGCTCACGAATATCAGAAAGAGTGGCTAGCAAATGCGTTCGTATGCAGCGCTAAAAAATAACATATCGACCTGAATGTGAAAGCGGTGAAAGGCAGGAAGAAAGAAGTACACATGGCTAAGTTAGAACAATATTCTAAGGCTTCGCCTTGCATGCAAGAATTTGTTAGCTACAGTGAGTTTCGCAGTAAAATTAAGTGCGTCCAAAGTAATGAGAAAACTGCTAGGCCATTGAAATTTTCTTTGTAAAAAACTACATGCTATATATAAGGCTACGATTTTGATACAGATAAACACTTCATAGCATTTGTCAATATGTGTGTAAGAATGAGAAGTTTTGTGTTCCTTGCATGCGTTCTTGCGTCTATCATAAAAATGATGGTGTAGGGAATGAAATGAAAGTGTTAGACATTGATATAGGTACTTACCTACTTGGAATATAACTGCGAGGTAGAATATAATAGAACATTACACAACGGGGTACGACTTACACCATTCCGACTTTCCTAAGCTTAAAATTCATAATATCATTCTGTATAGTTTTCAGTAATAAAAAGTAGAGGAAGTTAGATATTACACGTGCTTTGAGACTCATAATATTATAATGCGTAAATATATTGAACATGACGGGATTTATTCTTTACATAAAAATAACCAGATGCACAATGCACATAAATAAAATCAAACATTATTGTTGATTTTCATACTCACACACCACAAAATGTTTAATAGGCAAAATTAAATCATAGTAAGAAATTAGTATATATATTATCAATGACTGACTACTCATATTATTATGATCTAGTGATGCTGATGAGCATACAGCAGGAGTATTTCAAACCATGTCATGCACTACTGTCAATTGCTTGTTAATGACTTCTACCTCTGAAGATAAATTTAAACTCGCATATTTCTTGAAATTGCTACCTAGAAACAGACAATATAATACAAATAGTGCGGTAGCAGTGAATTTTAATGGTTACCTAATAATACTAATGTATAAAACATGTAGTTTATTTTATATTTTACTCTTGTTACTTTTTGCTAAGAACACTGTTAGTAAAGTTGTAGGTACGTATAATGTTGGACTTGACATTATTAATTAGGAAATTACTATTTAGAGCAACATAAATTTAGAATTTTATATTCAGCTATTTAGTTGTATAAACTTCGACAGCTAATATTTCTTTGTGAAGGTATATAGATGAACCATTTGTTTGAGTTGGTTTTGAAGAAATTCTCTATAAGATAATAAATAATAATAAGATATATATATAAGATATATATATAACATAATAATAATAATAATATATAAGAAATTGTCGATAGAAGACGAATAAGTGTTGATTTAAAACCAACTTCTGTGCCCATCGTTTCAGAAACGCATGTTTTAATCAGGGTTGTCGTAGACGAAATAAGGTGGATGGATAATTTGGACGAAATTGGTTTCATCCACCTCAATTTGTTCCAGGTGGATAGTGGATGGATAAAACTTCCTAATTTTATACACTTTTTTTTATAGTTTTGGCAAGTAAATCGTTAATTTTATTTCATAATTGTCAGCAACTTGTAAGGTATACACAAATATCATAGCTAAAATGACCAAAAAAAGTGTTCATTAAAATTTTTTCAAAAAAATTTTTTTGCAGAATTTTGAATTGCTATTATGTATGATTTCATCCACGTCTATACTATCCAGTTTCGTCCATTTCATCCAGTGGATGGATGAAATTGCCTTCAGGTGGATAATATACAACCCTGGTATATCAGCATTTCGCGTATTTATTGTTCTCTTCTATCTCGGCTACGTGTGTCTGAGTGTGTCATGAGCAAAATTCGGTGCCTATGTAATGTCTTTGTCTATTCTTTAAAGGGGCTTGCGGAACTTTTTTTGTTATAATAATTGCGCCAGAATAGCCCAATGTGAAAAGTTGCATACAGGCCACTTATTTTTCATAGCTAGTATTTTAGTTAACCACCCCCTACTAGGATTCAAGTTTGACTACTGTATGGTTCATAAATGTTGGTTGTGAATTTGTGAATGAGAAGTTTGACTGTAAGTGTAGGTATTCTAGGAGGAGACGATTATGAATGATTGGAGCGATTTGCACCAGTAAACACATTTTCTCTCCATTCTTACCACTATTATTGTTTCATGTCTTGATCTATTAACTTTAAGTTCATAAAGTAAAGAATATTTTTCGGTTTTTCTCTGTTAGTAATGGCTGCAACATTATTTCTATAAATGCGTATTGACGGAAAGTTTTCTCCTTCAAAAGATTGCCATTCCCTTTGCCGATCAATATTTGTGAAACTAACAAAACTCTTAATGATTGTGATTGAGTAGAATAAAATTGACAGTATGCTCACATTGAAGAACAGAAGTGTGCCACTTACATAAATTACGGAGAAAAGAAAACGAAAAGATTTTCCAAAATTTTCTATACCTTCTAAAGCAACGCTATAAATAATTATCTGTCAAGTCGTTATCTTATTTAGCACCAAAGTTCGCATTGAATGCTTAAAAATAGCAGTACCTATATGTACATTCATTGCGAATAAAATCTTAATTTCTTTTTAATTTTAAATGGTAATAGTAATAAATAACATTTGGGTTTTAAAAAGGAACCTTCAGGTTATTTTTCATGTTTTATATCACATCATTGTAAACGTTTGCTCACTTTTCATTGTATGTTATTTGGTTATTTTAGATTTTTGCATATTGAATATTTCGACAAATTCTTTTGTGACCCAGTTACTGCTCCAGTAAATCTTGTACGAAAAATATGAGTGCTGAAATATTGTTGGGCATAAATAACGGTCTGAGAATAGATAGGACGTAAATGCTTTGCATTAGAAATTCAGCTGCAGTTTTAGTGCCGGTGCAAAAATTAAGTTAAATGGAACTAGGAGCATTAAATATATATGAGAAACATGTAGGAAAGTTTAACATGACACTAATAAAGCGTGTGTAAGTAGGTATTAATAGAAATTAATTTTTGAACAAATATGTTTCCACATTTGGTTAGTTAATTCGGTGTCTAAAAAGAAAGTCTTTAGGCATATGGCTCTTGTGTGGTTTCTCTGGCTGGAGTGCACATAAAAGTTGTGCACGTAGTAAACTAGGTTTTATATAGGACAATAAATAAATTTCAGTAAATATTCTGAGTTGAGCACTCGGCTGCACTATATTATTATTCGATTCATGAGAACGTGTGGCTAAATCTGCATAAATCTCATCAATTTCCGCGACTTTTCTCAAAGAGTCAGACAGAACTTCTTTCAGGAGACGGCGAGAGCGAGAGGAGTTGAGAAAGGCGAGAAGAGCGCAAATCAGCATCAGCCTATACTAATATGTTAAAATAGCATGGCCTAACCGTCAAGCTCACAACACATAAACGCAACATAACCCAAATCCACTTTATTATTACACTCTGCTCTGTAGCTGACTGAATCGTTTTTGCTCACTCACTCCGTCAATCCAGCACAATCCTGGCTTGTCTTCCCTCGCACTGCACTTCCTCGGGTTTTATCAGGTAATCTACCTATGCACGGAGTTATGTTATGCCAGCTTCCTTGGCTAAGTATAACGTACATGATAATCTAGAGCATTCCTCTCCCTTCTCCCATCATTGCTTTCTCTCTCTCTCTCTTGTGGTCCTCTAGTACCCGCTTCCCTCCTTAGAATCAAAAAAACTTCATCTTTATTATCGGCGAAATTTGCATGTACCTAAGTATTGCACGTTCAATATGAAAATGTCTGCGAAGAAATAAAATACGCCGCTTGGGTATCTCTCTCTCTCTTCAGATTCTTTTCCATCTGTATGTATTACTTATAGGAAATGAGAATTTTTTTAAAAATCCGACACCAACTCAATCCAATAAACCGTCAACCCTGTGAGGCAATTTACCCAGTGCTTTCCTTTCATTCTCCTCCCGATGTACTCCTATTGGCGTGAACAAGTATCCTTTTCCACTTTACTTTCCTCTTTGAAATACAAATCCCGTCTCACTACTCCCAGAAATTTTACAAAATTTTCCAACCAATATGCATGCGACGAAAGGCTATTTAATATTTGTATCTAGTTATTCTCTCGTAGCAAATCTCTCGCGGCCAAAAATTCTCCAATGCAATTCATACTTCAATCCGTGGTTCTGCATAGCAATGCCAATTTCACATTATTGAGTTGCATATTATACCTAATCTATTCATCCATATTTTCAATTTTCGAAGTCAATTGCAAATATTTTTATTGCAAAATTTAACTACAATTTTTATTTGTAGATCAGTTTAGTTTAAAAATAAATTGGCAAATAATTGGTAATAGAACCTGAAAAATTGAAAAATATTGCAACAGCAGGAATAAAAAAAACGCTAGAAAATTAAATATAAGAATGTCTATAATTTTGATCTTGTCTAAGAATTTTTATTTTGGTTGTACACTTTGCCACTATAATTACTTCTAGCTGCACAATTTAGCACCTACAAAATATTTTTGTCCAGAATATTATAGTTTCTAAAAAATAATATGTATATGTAGAAATATGACTATCATCATGCATATTATGTTATGTTATAAGTACCTATCTGTATTATGGCAAATGCGGCTGAAAAATAACGTTTCTCAATTTGGGATGTCATTATTTAAATGTATATTATCTTTTGCTCGTATCATGATATTTATAATCAGCATATGGATAAAAAAATGATTTATTTTATTGTCCAAGACTTTCGCAAAAACTCTGTTGGGGCAAAAAGAAATTGGCTTGTTAGATGACTGAAAAATTACATTGCCCTGCCTGGCGCTACGCTAGCATACTTTAGGAAAGAATACACGATGGAGAATAAGATGGTCGCTTGAGGAAGGGAATATTGTACACAGATGATTTGACTTTATTGAACACTCAGGGAAAAAACCAATATAGTTATACCAGAGGACTTTTGGAAGCAAATTGGCTTTAGGTGTTGTAGTACATGGAGCAATAAGGAAGGTAAATAGCTGTAGTACCTTAGCTAGGATTTCTACCTCTATAACAATGATATGCACAGTGTATTCGATAAGATGAGTGACTAGAAGAGAGAGAGAGAGAGGGAGAGTCGAATTGGCAGTAAGAATCTCATTCGGACCATAAAATACTTTTCAGCACTCGTGCATGTTTCATCGCCACCATTTCTTGTGTTCATGTTCATGATATTGCAAAAATCTTATTTGCATTTCCTTCCGTGAGCTAGAGACAAGATCTCCATCATCTTCCTTTGCCCTGGCACAACTAAGCCTTTCTGCCAAAATTCTTGCCGTCACGTATGGAGCATTGGGAATCACACCAAGCAACTGTGCTTCCACCAACTATTATTTAGCATAGAAAAAATGTTAAGACAAAGCTAAAGCTAAATAGGTACCTAGTGGGAGAAGAATTGTCCTTGTGAGTCAGCTAAGTAAGTGATGAGTGGTAACTGCGTACATGGAAAGGATTTTGGTATGACTGAAAAATAACAGAGCAGTTATTTATTGATGAAGTTAGCAGGTCGATGATGAGATGATTACATTTTTGACAGAAAGAACATGTTCCTCCTGCTCGTGAGGGCTGAGTGCAGTTTAAAAATGATCCGTGTAAAACCTATTACCAAAGCCTAACAACCTGGTTTTATCAAATTAATTATTTAGCACATACAGGAAATTCTCAGGAGAGTCTCTCACTGTTCAAATTCACTATTTCTTAAATCAAATCATCAGGAAACTTGTTACTGTACTGTACTCAATGTAGAGCAAAAAGCCTAGTTATCCTTTTTCCTACAGATTTCAGCGAGAACATACTAATCCGAAAGTAGTAGTATGATTAATATATTATGAACTCACACAAACAACATCTCTCAGTAAATAGGAATAATTAGTAATTAAACGATTTGATTTAAGCAAAACTACATTTCTAAAGTTTTGCCAATATTTAGCTATATAATACATTTCATCCGAAATCCATTTCGAAAACGTAGGAATATTCCTGCGCTTATAAAATCAAATTAAATGTTTTCAGGAGAATTTCAAAGGGAATTATGAATAATGTGATTAAAACGGAAATTACGAAACCCCATATTGGAAATAATGAGAACAACGGATATGTTTAATTTAAAGTTTACTAATAACATTTGGAGGAGGTTTCATGGAAAAAGAACAATGCACACAAAATAATGGGAATAGTGAATAGGATGTACCTACCTGTATTTACAATTTTGGCTTTTGATTCCAATTCGGTGTTATCGTATTGTATTGTTCGAGATATTGTTATAAAACGTCATAAGTAGTGTCAGCGGTGACAATCAGAGATGAAAGGTTGCATTAAATGTAGCAAATACTAACTAACTAAGTATTGTGTCACTCAAAGGAACAACAATGAGAATTAGTGGACTAAATTCCAAGTCTCTCCCACTCAGACATAATGAGCTGAATGGCGGTAGGTAGCTATAAGCATTGGAATTGGAAGGGTTGAAATGTTGATAAATAGAACGTACTTGTGTCGGTACGTAGGTGTCCTGCTAATTCCAAATGTGAAATGATGACAGATATCACATTAATGTAGGCATTACTTTCTTTGTTAGTAGCTGTCAGTAGCTGTGTCAAAGGAGCGGAAACAGTTCGTTTTGAATCTGCTCTCGCTTGAATTACTATTTGTTAAGGTTTCGCTTTGGATTCATTTTCTTTGTAGAGCTAGTTAGTGGTTTCTTCCCCTCATCGTGGGCTTGACACAAGTGCGACTCGAATTGCAAATAAACAACGGAGCCAATTCACCTGGTTGCAATTTCCGTCTCTTCTTTTGTCCTTCTTGTCTCTATGAGCTTTTACCACGAAATCTATTGACTGTATGATCTCTGACATTTACTACCTTGGGCACAAAGACTATAAAAGACGCCTTTCCCCGCCCATGTGCTACTTCTCATCACATTATCCCAGGAATATTCATGTATCTCCTCTTCTCAGTTGTTTGCTCAGGAGAAAGGAGCATTTGATCGCGACGAGTATTGTTATTAGTACACAATGGAATTATTATTATATAACTTTCTCTCTATTTTCCTTATCTTTCAATCCACCTGACGTTCTACATACTCCCCTCACTCACTCACTCATATCTACGAACATTTAATCTGATTGAAAAAAGGAGCTATTAGCCGAGTATTAAGGAAGCTTATGTAACTACAAGGTAAGCAGATAAATTATTATTGTATTCTGTCAGGTCTCCGTTGATTATGTTCCTTCCCACGTTCCTTTCCTTTGTCCTTTCTTATCTCTCTGACTTGTCCTATCACATACATACGTGCTCTAACCTAATTCCTAGTCTGAAATCTGGACACAAAATTAATACAATAGGCATTACTACATAGTCTTCCCTTGTGTGTCTTATTATCAGGACAAAAAAAAACTATAATAGCATAAGAGCATGAAAAAATAAATGTACGAACCTTTCCCCAGAAATGATTGAATCTCATTAATATTATATAGATTAGAGAAAGTAGTCCTACGCATACAGAAGATTTAGCGTAGTACTCCAGCCACTTAAATATATTTATCTTCCTGTCGTCAGAATTTTGTGTCTGAATTTTGGGTAGCTTTGCCTTGAACATGAACACTCTAATGATAGCTAGTCGAATTTCCTTCTACTCATCAAATGCAGCTCAATTGGCAATAGAAAGGACAATGTAAAGTAAGCGACTCCATTGTTAGCTTAGAAAACAAAGCCAGTTGGTTAGTATTCTCTATATTAAATACGTCAGGGTTCAAAAACATCCCGCACAATCACCAAAGGAGTTTAAATCCTTCGGTAGTTAACTATTCTCTAATAAATTTGTTACTAAAGTATAGGAAAATACTTTTCCTAATTATAGTAAAGAATTGTGTACGGAAATCTGTCAGATCTTTTTATACAAGGAATGGTGTAGGATCTGAAATGGAGTAGTATAGAAAACCCTGGAAAGCTCTGGATTAGACGTCAGAGGGAAAATCATTTTGATAGGACATGATATGACAATCCATACGTGTGCAAGACAACAAAGCCTTTGTTTCCGTATTCTTGCGTCGCTGGAATGGCAATCTCAAAATGCAATCAGACTCTATAATAGAATACGGAGGTGGATTTATATTAGGATTGTGGCTTTTAGTGTGAGGAAAAAGGGAGTAAACGTCTATTCCACGAGTGAGCAACAGAGTCATAGAGCCCCATTGAAATATCCTTCATTTATAAGAGAAAGCAGAAAGCAGTGGAGTGAACTTGCTCATTCAGTTTGGCTGAACTGATTGTGGGGGAGCTGAGTGAGTGTGATGAGACAGATAGCTGCATGTATTTATGTATACTCTCTGCCCTACACTTCAGTCAGATAAAAGTCAACTAAACTGAGTGAGGAGCAAAGAGGTAATAATAAGTATGCGTTTAAGCTACGAGACTAGTATCATCCCCTCAAAATTCTCTCATAATATACAAAAGTAATAGTTTCATGTAGAAATGATATGTCCTGTCACTTATTTTTGTCTATGTACCAATGAGCTTAGTAATATGCAGGATTTGATGTGATGAAGCTGCGCAGTGACTACCAAATCGTAAATAGCTACTACTGTCTTCTAATGATGAGAATATTATAGTGTGGAGGAATAATTTTAAGAGTAGTGGCTCGGCTGCCTCTTCTGACTTGTGTTGCCTCCTCCTCCTCCTTCGATAAATGTTTTAGTAGCCGAAGGGAAAGTCTTAAGAGATTGCCTCCAACAACAATCGTGGTCTATCATATTTTGAAGGGATGTTGCAATATTTAGTTGAGCAGTGCAGTCTATTAGCCTTCTGTTTAGAATAGAACAATGGACATGTCATGTAGTCCTTTTTGTGGGATATGTCATTGTGCCATGATGCGACTCCTTACAAATGCAAAGCACTCACACCACCACCAGCCAGAAGAACACCAGAGTGTTGCATGCGAAACGATTAGAGACATTTTGACGTCGTGTTAACCTACGCTACAGTAGAAAGGAAGAATGTAGTTAGTGACAGTTATCACAGGCTCTATCTACAGCTCCTTTGCTGCCTTTCTCTTGCTAATAGGCCGCTCTATGCAGAGAGAGAGAGAGCATGTCTAAAGAAGGACATAGATGACGGCCATTAAATAGTTATGCATAAATAGCTAAGCCAGACACTTTGCAAAGTGTTGCATTTATGAATGATTGAATAGGTCTGACTCTGACTGGCTGCATGGCTGCTGCACATGGAATGGCTGAGTGTAGCAGTCTGAGCATTAATTATTAGCTTTTGGCTAGTCTTATATCAAGGGCTCTAACTGCTGGTGGAAAAATGAGGAGTTTTGTTGCGGGAACTTTATGTGGTCGAGATAATAGGGAAGGTAAACAAACAGCGTATTTAATGTTTGCTAACATAAATCTGTGATAGTCTCTGTTCAGCATGAATGGAGATTGGCACTATGAGGTAGGAGGAAGGACGCTCGGCGCTCTTTGGCAGCCAAATCAGACTTCAGTCGCAGACATGACTTGAATTTGCTTGTTGTGGATTCTGATGTGGAACAACAAGTGAAGCTACTTACTTCCCGTCCCTCCCGCCCGCTCTCTACAACTTACGGCTAAATTACTAGGCTAAATTAGGAGTCTCTCTCGTCCTTTTTCCTCCTCTCATGTTTACTCTTCTGCTGTGTGGACGATGACTGTGTGTGTGTGAGTATTCTAAGAGTGTTCTTCGCCTTCCTTTTCCCTATAATGACATGGCCTGACTCATTAATCTCTGTTCCAACTCTCATACAATCAGTTTCTTGTTGTGCTCTGTAGTAGAAGAGAGTATTTGTGATTTGTCTGGTTATTCACTGTCATTCACCTTCTGGCTAATTTCGGTCAAATCTCGAGGCTTCCCACTAACTCCGTGTTTGCAGTTCATTCGACAGATTACTTAGGACCTGAGGGAAAGCTGAGAAATTGCTCAATATTACATTACATGTGGACCATTGTGACTTTCTAAGTAGAGTGATTTTAGTTGACATGACTTTCCTCTGACTTTCTCTCTTCTCCTACAAATATCATCTCTGTTTGTATTTTCTGTATGTACTTTCTCTTTTCTCCAGCGTTTTCTCCTGCACTACTGCCGTCCGCTCCTCCGAAGAAAACTAGACACAGCAAAAACATACAAGTTCAAAATGCTTTTTACTTACTTTAGGTACCACTCGCCCAAATATTATATGTTTTCTGTGTTATTAGCCCAGTTCCTTACGTCAGCACTTTCTGACTCTGCCTGCCTGTTTGCATGCATGTAAGCATCTCTACTTATGTACTACTTACATCATAGCCTCAATATATAAATACAACGGCAAACGAAATACACAGCTACATTATAACAGTAGTGCCTAAATATAATATAAAGAGCCAGAGAGATGAGTTGACTTCAACAGACGCGTCTACTTCCTTTCTCGTCACACTATCATAACACAAAGCCAAGGAAAACCAAAGAAAATCAAAGAGTAAGCAAAAGGATTCATTTCATTGCATTTCCCTCTCTCTCTCTCTCTCTCTTTTCTCAGCAGACACAAGTGACACAACTAATAGCATCGCAGTAGTAATGGTAATTGTCCCTTTTCTTCTGGGACGAATACATAAAATAACATTTCCTCTGTCGTTACTACTTACAATGTAGCTAAATCACCGATGATGATATTTCATAGTAAATTAGTATGAGACTTCTGGGAGGATAGACTTCTCATAGCCTAGGCACTCTTTATTTCTTTACATCTACACAGGTAGGCATTATACTACTGATGCGTATTTATGTGTTTGTTCGTTTGACCTTCTTAATATTTCAGCTTTCTAGCTTTCGCATCTCTTAATTCATTAATCATTTAGCCCTCCTGTTTCACCTTTATGTCATATTTAATATTGTTGAGAATAGTAGGGAGAGAAAGCTCATTAAATAAATTAAAGGTTTACCCGCAGGGTTGCCTAAACCGGAAATATCATGCCTCATTTTCGGATTTGGTTTACCGAAACTCATACATGATTAATCTCCTTTGCATAATCCTAACACTACTTACCAAATGAGTTTCATTTCTGCTGTTTCTGAAAGACATCGGCGAACCAAAACATTTTGACGCACTGAATACAGCAGTACCCGCTGGAATGACTTTACTGACTTAATGTGTCCATGTCATTAGTTAAGCCTTTTAAAACGCCATTTTTTGAGATATAGAAAAGGATGACTCAATGTGTTGCAATTTAATTATGTTAATTGAGCTTAAGCTAAATAGAAATAATGGAGGAATTTTATTGTAAGTACATGAGCTAAGAAATGTTGATTGATTGAACATGTATATGTAATTTCGAATAGATTACCTTTAAAAGGTCATTGTGGAATTTCTATTAAGAATGGATTTTATTTATTTTCAGCTTTGAAGGCTGCCATACTCATCCAGCGTTGGTATCGTCAATATCTGGCCCGGATGGAAGTCCGCCGAAGGTATACATGGAATATTTTCCAAACCATTGAATATGCTGGAGAACAGGATCAAATGAAAGTAAGACACGTTTTTATTGTGATCGTATCGCTCTGTGATATACGATCACTCTCAAATGTCATAAACATGAATAGGCATCCTACTCATGCCACTCTACCTAAAGGTGGTAGCTATCAATTGTAAATACGATACTCTATGTTTTGATCAAGGGCCTGAAAGAATTTTGTGGAGGAAATGAGATTCAGAAAAATTTATTTGAAAATCCTAAATTAGGATTAAAAAGAAACTTTAGTTATTAGTGGGTTTGACATTTTCTTCGAAAAAAATGACGCCGTTAATTCCGGGTGAAAAATCCGTTAGTTCCAATAATTTTTTTTAAAATTTTAGCTGTACAACTTTTTTAACGCACTTCTGACGCACATTCCAACTAACAAACTTGGGGACGAAGCCGCTGCCAAAGACAGTGCCAAAGAGGGTCTCAAAGATGGTACAAGCTCTTCGGAGTCGAACTCAACAAGTAATTTAGAAGTCATATTTTATTAATTAGTTGGCTCATATTACTTATTAATTGTTAAGGTGAATGCATTTCCATGTTTGGGATTAATAGCGCTTTAAATATTCACAAGTGCACACTAAATCGTTTAATTTGAATTAAATAGTTTCAATGCAACATTTAAAAACAGAACTGTTTACATGTGTAATGTAGTTAAAATTAAGATATCGAGTAGCAGTGATGCTTCCGATGAATTTCCATTAAAAAATCTCGTCAAACACTGAAATGCACAGCCTGAACTAAATATCTATTCCTCCAAAATAATAGAATTATTACTTTCATTCTAGAATGTTTATTAGAATGCCATTCTTTATTTAGTATAACAGAAACATGCTAAAATTTTATTTATCCTTCCCTGCTATATACAAGACTCCTTTTGCATAACAAACATGCACTGAGAATCTTGTAAGTAAATAATTGTTCAGTTCACAACAGTGTTCACTTTATTGACATTTTTAGATATGTATTTTGCGGATTGAATATTCTACTGAAAGGCCACTGGCTTACTAGGTGGATCACATGTTCCGAAAATTAATAAGATTTTCTTTCTGAGAATCCAATCTAGTTGAGCTTCACGTTCAGCAGAATCAAAGGTCACAGTGACTAAGAAGGATGAAGAATCCCCTTTGAATAAATGCGTATAAATTGTAGTAGTTCTATGAGAACACTCTTTTCTGAACTATCATCAGTACAGATATAAATAGTAGCGAAACGACCAGCTATGTAATATAAATAATTATTTCAAAGTATAACAATAGAAAACGAAGAAGCACAAGTTCATCGAACATTTTACTAAGACTCAGCAGATTAATGGCGTAAAGTGAGTTTTTAAAAAATTAGGAAGAGTATTAGTTAATATATTATTTATTTAAATGGCTTAGAAAATTGTCAAAAGACTTTAGTGAAGGAAACTTTATTTCTTTCAACTAGAAATTGTGTGTATTTATTAGATTTATACTTTGTTAATAGTAGGAGAGTAAGGAGTCGGATAAGGATCACGAATGTTGTATTGTACTTAAGTATATGTATTTACTATAGAATTTACGCTAAACAGTTTATGTGTTTCTCGGAGCAAAGTTTGTTGAGTGAATTTAATTTTCTCCTTGTCACATCTCGATCAAGCGGGGGCTTAACTGAAACCAGAAACTGTGGAGAGATAGGGAAGTTAAGGAAAGCGTAGCAAGTTTAACTTTATTCAGCAAGGTTATTCAGGAGGATCATAGGCTGGCAGGCGGCAGGTTGACAAGTAAGCATACTTATGCATTTTACGAGGATGCGTTTCTATTTATTGTAAGCATCTTGCTATGTACTAGGCATTAGCACAGATAGGAAGACATTATAATGATATGCCGTCGTCCTGAAGAAAGTTATTATAATGAGATAACAGCTTTTGCTCCTCTGACTCACTCAGAGCAAATAGATGGATGATGACAAAAGTCGACTAATACTCGGCAGAAAGCAGATATTTAACATGACAATACTGAGAAAGGAAATGGTGCTAAGACGCGACTTTTCGACATCATATTTTCATGTCATATGCATTCAACTACATTGCTAAAAAGAGAAAGTCGCCCAATCATCCTCTACCAAGCACGTCTCCCCCATATATCACCATATATCGTCTATTTACTTACTCACCAGCACAGATATAGCACACTAACGCATTTACTTGCTATGCACTTAAAATAATTAGGAACTTTAGCTGCCGACTAGTATAAAGGACGTGTGAAGTGCATTGCCAAAAAACTTCTAGTATAATATTTAGTTTCTGTTTACTTGTGAGAAACCTCAGCCATTCTAGCTCTCTCCTTTATAAAATATTAGGAAAATCCAATTCCCCATTCATTTGACATGACTCTGCTCTGCTACACAAAATCTGAAATTCTAAGCCCGCTCCCAAACTACACTTGTGTCCTCCTACGTAAATATATTGCAAGAGTAGTGTGGTACTTGGAATTATCAATTCCATAATGCATATATATACTATGAATATACGTATATTATAATATGAGCAGCAACACTTACATAATTAGTATATGGTTGTAATATTTCGCAGCAGGTCCATTTCTGATTTGGACTGTCTCATTAATGGATTTAGTGAGCCAGGAACTTGCATAAAGTGTTACGAGCAACTATTTCCTTCTTTTTATTGAATTACTGCTGAAAGCCATTTAGAAATTTAGTCTGTTCAAATGTGAAATATAGAGTAAGATTCTTGTGCATAGAAATATAATTAGGTACATGTGCATGTGAAATGAAATTTATTCCGAATTTAGCCCAGAGTACAATTTCATCTTTCAATTCTTAACCTATTTATAAGCATTTAGTATTAAATTTCCATTTTAGCTACTAATAGGAATCTTATTTGTGCAAATGCATCCGTGTGCATGTCGTCTTTGACCACTTTTCTCATTTCCTTCAAAGCTCTTCACATTTTTGCTATTTCTAAATGCTTTAGAATTGGTAAACACATTTCAAAATTTTCAAAAGATGAAAAGTTGAGTGTCAGTTATGTTAGCTGAGTTGTCAGGACCTGACGTGTTGCTACTTAAAAATATGTTTGATGTTAAAAGGTGTAACTGAAAATGATAAGGCTCCTACCAAAACATTTGCAAGGAAATCGCTGGAGTAATGCAATGGCAGGGGAATTTAAGCAGAGAAATAATTCAGCGTATAGCAGTAGTCTGGAGTATCGTAAGTGTCATAGTGTCATGTTGATATTCTTAGACGTCTCTTCTATATGCAAAGGCTTTTAAATCCTTTCACAAGGACAAGATAACAAAAAAGTACACGAGAAGCGACCGTGCGGAGCAAACGTGTTTTGCTCCAGAATGGCGAATCCTTATTTTTTCTAGCATACACACTCCAACAAACATAACCTTATCTTTCCCACTTACTAGCGTATCCTTAGTCTAACTGCAGCTGAAAGAGACACGAGACTTCTATTTGTTATTCAATTTTCACACAAGAGGAAACACAACTACAAATTGAACTGCCCAGTAAAACACGTCCTATAGGAATTTTCGGCAATTTAAACAAGAATTCCAAGCCAGCTCATCCGCTCAAAGGAAAATGTCACTTCAAACAATAGTAGTCATGATCATTGTTTGCTGCATCAAGAAAATGATAGAAAGGCTTTCTTTTACGTCTTACACAGTTTTAATTGCAATATTTCTGCAATGGATTAAAAATCAGATTTACCAACCAGGTGATGAATATTAAAATTGCATAATTAAAGCTCGCTATGGATACAGCTAATAATTATTCCTCTTCGGCAGTTTCAAAAATATTACATAAAATTATGCACTTTTGACGGCAGAAACTAAATCAATGGTTGGATTTAGATATGTATGTAGGTGTGGGAGGTATGTTGCAAATCTTGCACAAAATAAATGGATATTCTTGAAGGTTTCTAATAATAAAAAAGTTTGTTCCAACATTAAAGTTTGTAGCTTTTCCTGCACTGATTTCGGCCATGAATGTACATGACAAGAAACCTTAGTGGAATAAGCACCGGAAAAACTAATTATACTTAGGGATATAAAATTCCTGTATTAGTAATGATTTGCTCCTTCCGTTTGAGTAGAAATCATTTATTTCCATATAGTAGCTACCTAAATTCGGGTATATTTGATGTTTATTTGTGTAAGTTTACACCCCTGCAAATGATAGGTTTAATTTCTAAAATGGACGTAGTCTGAATTTAGGCAGAAAGGAAGTGAATGACAGGAACTACGAGTTTTACCTGAAAGGTCTCTCTTGTTAAATGAATTCCTGGATAGATGCTTATAGCCAGGGCTGAATACTCGATTTCCAGATTTGTTAAAGAGTACGTAAATTCAGTGGAATCGATTTTGGCGGGATAATTTATTCAGCATTATGCAAACTGTTTGAAAAATAAATGTATCTTAATTGAGGTAACAAAGAATATTGTATAGTAGCACTGTAGCACCTCATATAAACGGGTATTAGCCAGCTGCGTAATAAGTTCATTTAGTCAGTGGGATTATAAATGGAAGAGAGTAGCTAGATATGTATTCAGTTGGAAGATTAATTTGCTGGCTAAGTTTGGAGAGATACATTCTGAAACAAAGAGAAACCTTTTCACAGTTGAACTGGTAAACACAGTTTGCCAGCTAGCAGCATAAATAGGAAAATCACTTGTGAAAATTTAATGAGGGCCTTCTGCTCTGACTGAAGTGAAACAGAAGCTCTTTCTCTTCTCGTCTCGCATATTTCCTTATGTAAAATAACTGGAGTGATTGTGAACAAAGAAAGGAAATGCTCCGTTTTTGCTTGTTATATAAATGTCTATAGCTACAAAATATGAGGAGAAGGAGAGTGAAGCACGGCAAGGTTTTATGATGAAGTCAACTGAAATTTCAGACGCTGACTTACCTAATAATAGTTCTGCCGCTCTTTTAATTGCTAAATTATCGAAAGTAAAACTTACTTTTCGATAGCAACAATGCTATACTAACGGATATTTAAAAGAATACACAGATCTAGACATTAAGGTCTCTTTATAATAACTTTTTTCTGCAACTAATTTGGCTTACAGTAGCTTGAACTTAAAGTTGAACTTAACACTTCAATTTGTGCTCCATTTTTTAAGCTTAAAGAAAGAAAGCATTCTTAGGTCTTTTCAAGTGACCTTTCCCTTTCACCTCTTTTTTTACTTTTAAATAAAAAGTAGTATAGCATTCATCTTTATGGATTGAGCATGATAAATATTTTAGTGTGGTTAATACAATTAAAAAACCGTTTGGCTTAAAATGGTGACTACTTATTAATATAGTTGCATGAAACTGTTAGAAATCAACTAAATTGTTGAATAGAGTTTGATTTTTTCTTAGTTTGCCCTGTGATAAAGATTGTTGAAATGATTTGCAGCTGGAGATACTCCTAACCAAAGCAGTTCACGGGGAGCTCGAGTTAAATTGAGGAAGCGTAAGGTGTTTGCTGGAGGAAGTGGACCAGTCGTTGATCTGGAAGAAATTCCGCTGGAAAATGATTATCGTGGACCTCACGTTAAGATTCCGATAACACTGCAGAACCTCCAGGATATGATTGATGCGTTTAAGAAGAAAAAGGTAAGGTAAATGTCAGATGTTGGCATTAGGAAATTCTTGAGCCTCATCTCTAATTTTAACTCACAATCAGCCAGGTGTGCGTTGTGCTCCTTCCTCTTCTTCTTATTTCCACTTCCACTTCCACCTACTCACGTAGTAGGTTACCTACCTATCTATTCATACTATTCACATTTCACGACCTTTTTCCAGGAACATGTTGCTTTACGTGTGTGGAATAGTCTTAGAATACATTGGCGTACATATATTATTTGCATCTTGTAAGTATAAACTGTGACTAGGTATCGGAATTAAGTCTGCCATGTACTAGAATGAAGAAGAAGCCGAAGAGTGAGCAACAGTATTTCGAGTTGCTAGGAAATCATTTGGTTTCAGATTACGGTTGAATACATAGGATCTGCTCTTGCTCAGCATACTAATGCTTCCCTTCCTTGTAAAATTGGTCAGATGCTCGTGCATGCGAGTCAGAGCAGTCTTTGCTCTATAGTATTCGACACGCTTTTACAGTAATCTGATCTGCCCGTCTTATAATGGAACGAACAAAGGGGTGGGAGTTCAACTTTCATCATTTGCAACTATCTACTATAAATAAAGTAGATGAATTGGCGGGGGGATACTATTTTTTTTACTCTGCGTCGACTTTTTATGTAAAAGTGAGAAAGCAGGCGTAAAAATATACTTACAATGTACTTGTTAGTCGAAAGGGCGAAATTAGAAGATCAAGGTTCATAAAACTAACGACCTATGTATTTATGTCTAGCACTAATTTGGTTTGAACGTATTGAAAAAGAAATTCGAAGAAGATACTTATAGCTAATTGTATGGATGTAGCTACCTACTGGAATCTTTTAGTGACGCTCTTCAGTGAGCTATATACTGATGATTAGACTCACTCTGTGTGCTCAACAAGACGAAAGTAACTCTACACGCTATTCATTACCGGATACATAAGTAAAAACAACTGTCTATTGAATATTTTCGTGTAACTGCTAACTGACAGAGTGACAAGAACGTAAGGCATGAAAGTGAGAGTAAGACGTAAGCAGAGACAGGACATGCAGACATGCAAAAATATACCTGCTGGTTGTCTATACCTGGAGAGAGCATCGTATGTTAGTGACAGTATAATCTTACATCTGTCGTAGGCTCGCACTCGTTTCCGTACAATTCAGTTTCACCTTTATTTTTATTATTTGCTATATAATATTTACAAATTATAAAAAGCAATATTGTTTTAACATATAAAATGTATAAAAAGTTAGCATTTTGCAAGGTTTTGCATAAGCATTTATAATAATGCGCACCAACTGTACTTCGGAATACAAAAATATATATTCAGGGATATTCGCCGACCATATCAACAAGACATATATTTCTTAAATATTTCAACACAAATCTTAAAGGTAGCTATGCTTTTGTGATAACTAACACAAATTCTCTTTTCTGCTCGTACTACGTAATATAAAGCCAAGACCCTAACAAAATAACTTTAAAAATTATTTATTTTTTAAGTTGGTTCGACACGTTTCATAACTTAGCATACTTTTGAGAGGTCCTGTTCATTACTTTACTTCCGTTGCGTTAGCCTCATAGGGTTACAATCTTACACTCGCTTTTGTTTGGACACTGCCCTTTTGGTCTGGCATGCCGATAAGCCTCCCACATATCAATTAATTGCGTCAGCTACTATGTTATTCTGGAAATTATATGGCTAACAGGGGGGAACTGAACGGACATGAATGAATTCCTGGAATGAGACTAAAGACTAAAGATCATTAGTTTTCTAATTAACATCGTTGTATTGCTACATTCACACAAGAGCCTACTGTGACGGTGATGGCTAGAATATACATAGAAGCGATACGAAAGCCCAATGCATGTGTTGCAGTCAGTTTGTACAGTCGGTAAGCATATAAACGTGCTAGTAAGTTTGTAAAAAACATTTTTTCGAAATTCCATAAATGG